>JAQGCB010002760.1:0-10898 GCA_034698835.1 Protaphorura tricampata | reverse complement strand
TATGCTTGGAACAATTATGTAGAATTGTGAGAGCATTTATTATTGAACGTCAGAAAGTCAAGTCGGTCGTCTTCTTTATGTTCAGGACAGGATTTGAAAACCTTGGACAAATTCCTGCCTGCTATTTTTGTGTGTGTGCAAAAATTGTAATTCGGCACGTTAGCACGTTTTTTATGGAACCAGGCCATCTGGGAAGTCATCCCATTGCAGTTTGCATTTTGCATTGTAATTGAATTCATCTGCTTTTTTTTTGGTTCATACTCCTTTTCAACTATTAAGTATTAACTTCAAACCAATTAAATTATGACATCCATATAAGCACAATTTAACAATTCAGGGATTACCAGAGAATTGAATGAAATTTTATGACCGAAAGTATAAACTTTAATCTCTATAACTGAGGATTTGCATGTACTGGAACTATGCTATGGAATATGTCATCGTATTAGCTAGAGCTTGAGAATTAGGTCGGTATTGAGATATAAATACACTAAATTGACCAATTGAATTAATTCATAGTAAAAGTTGTTCAAGCTGTCGGGTATAAAAAATGCTTTTAGATAATAACGTCTAAATGCCAATGTCAAATGCCATATGCCAGTATGGACCGGCGACTTGGTTTACTGCTTACACTACATATACCACTTCCTTTTCCTCTGTCCGTTTATTTTTATTACAAACATATGACATCATTTATTTTTTTGCTAACACCAGGAGGGATCACGTCAGACTGAATTAAAATAATGAGCACATATACATACACAGGCATCACGTAATGGAGCAAAATTGGATGCAACATTCTTAATTACTTTAGCAAGCTTTATGAGCAGATGTCATCCTGATGACACACAAACATGGTTAATTTACAAAAACGGAAGGAAAGGAAGAGTGACGATGACATAAAGAGTCAATGTCAAATTATAATGACAAATTATGAATACATTAAGACAACAATGGAACATATTTAACATCTGCCAATCTGTCAAGTCATTACATTACATTGGAAAAGCTAGTTTCTTTCTACCATGACTATAGTGTAAAAGTGTTATTTATTAACCATGCATGCATGCATACAAGTAATGCAAAACATTTTCAATGTCATTTAATTGACTTTCAATCAAACATTTTAAAGATTATTGCAAAACCCTATGCTAAATATGTACACTACAATGTCGTCAATGTTAATTTCAAACCAGTCTCAAGTTTCAACTCATCGTAACGTACGTGCCGTGTAAAAGACCTCGACGAGTGTTGTTGTAAAAATGCTAAAGGTCACGTACGGTACAGTTATCGTATTTATGTATATGTACTTGTATTAGAACAATAACTTTCAAATATGCATGAATAGTGCAGACAATAAAACTCCGAAATGTGCATGTTACGGCTACTAGCATAAGCTGCGCAAAGATAAAGCGTGCATTGTATGATGAAAGAAGTTAATTGTCATTCGAGTAATTAACTGTAAATTATTGGTTTGTATCAATTTCTCAGATTTAGTTAATGATTAGATAGCATTGTATAAGCTGTTTAAGTGTGAAAACAGAAGTACATATTCACAAACACTTCAATTCATAGAGACCGTGCAGAACTTTGTTCCATATGATTATGAATGACCTTAAATTGAACTTTTAGACACAATTGATTTGACAGTGTTATGAAAGAAAATTAATTTTCGAATGTTTGTTAGATTCTGATACTATTATTTCTTTCTACAAATCACCAACAATGCAAATTTAAGATTTGGAAAATCAGTATTTTCTATCACCCTAGAATTAAACTGCGAAACGCAGCGCATTAACTTTCTCTGTCAGTTTTCACCTATAGAAAAATTAGTCCCATCCCAATATTCAGAATTAAAATGTACGGCAAAGTCGGTATCGTCTGTTCATTCAGACCAAATAAGATGAACTCGTAATATCTGAACACATTTAAAAAATAAATTAAATGTCAATGCTTGAAAAAATTTAGTCTGAACGAGATGTCTCAGGTGAGATATTTGCCCTATATGACATGACCACGCATCTGTCAAAGTCACTCACAATATGACCCTAAGAAATGTTCGAAGACTACCATTCCAGAAAATTCGATTCCCGGATATAGGAATAACTAGAAAATAGTTGACACTATAAATTTTGAACTCACTCTACGTTGAGCCTCTGCGGCGAAACCGGATTTTGTGGCACGGGTAGCAGCCATTTTATTTAAAGTTGTTAGTTAAAATAAAAATGAAAGAAGAAACTCAACAATTGAACGGACTATCACTTATAAATCACGTTACCCCGACAAGACTCTGATTATGACTGACTGACTAGTACGTATGTCAGTAACTAACTCTGATCAACATTCAATTCAGCGACTGCCTGACTTCTTTGGCTTTCACGATTAATGTACTTGCCTTTTGGCTCATACGTACGTACATAAAATACATAGCATCAGCACATTTAGCACATTAGACTTTTACAATTGCTAAACCCAAAGCCTGTTGTTAGACAAATAAGGGAAAATGCGAAAATGTTATCTCCTCCAGGACACGGCACGGACACGGGGCTTTGCATATATAAAAAAAGTCCAAACATGTTGTGTGCAATGTACTCGTATAAATATATTAGCACAGCAGCATTAACTCACCCCATCAACCCTTTTTATTCAACAGTTGAGCTCACACTTCCATTTAAGCTTAACTACAGAAAAACCACAATTCATTTACCCGGACATGTAATGATTTTTATTCGGGAGGGGATTTCAGACTGTTCTGGGCAGACAATTGTTCAAGAACTTAATTCTCGAGCGAACAAGTTAGTAACTGAGTTTACTGTGGCTTAGAGATTTTCCAGTGGCTTACGTATTATAAATTGACCAAGAAACATATGAAGAAAAATGCACCAATATCCTAAATGTCAATTGTTGGGTCACCAGATCTGGAGAAAGCAAGGCTGCACAATTTTAATGACAGCACGTCTACCATGCCCCAGATACCATGTAATTTTCCCTTGTCTATTAAGATGAGTTTGCGGTTTCGACCTTTACAAACTTTGTTCTTCTAACAATTTTGACACGAAGATGCCTTGATCTCCAGGTTTCTGAAAAAAAAAAACGACAGGGGTTCATAGAATTTTTGTAGGAACGTCTAGTACTGTACAATGATTACATCATAAGGCTCTTGTAGTTGTAATCAGTCATACCGGCACTGGGTCTGGGACTGTCTGACTCCTTGCTTGAATCTCATTATCTCAAAATGGGCACATGTTAGCGTCAAACCAAATCTGAGAATCCCATTGATTCCATTGATTCATTGTTATTTTTCATATAAACCTAAATTAATCATACAGGTTGTCTAATTTTGTCTGCTACTACTACTGGCCCTGATCATGCACAATTCTTCAATTCTGTAGAAATCTAGCATTTTCCAGTCAGCCCTTCCTGTTGATTAGGGTTGACCGTGAAAAATTACAATTGAACAGAAGTATTATTTTGTCTTCTTGACAGCAAAGTCTTATGAGAGACTATCGATACCGTATAAGGTCTTAGAGACTTCCATTGCCCTACAAACAAGTTGAGCTTCGTTGTACGTACACAGAGCACAATGATATAATACGAATGTGTATATGTACACCGGTGAATTTTAATTTGATTTCAAGATCATGATATCAAAATTGACTCTTAACGTGATTTTGTTTGAAAAAAAATATGTAGTATTGAACTACGAATGTACACATCAAAATAAGAACCACCGAACGAACAACCGGAAAGTCCATTGCATTGCAGTAATGCGGGAAACCATGGGGTGAAAATAGACATGCCATCTTGTACAAAGTGTGCGTCCACGGTCGGTGCCACCATACTCAACTTTTCCGGCTGATGACTTAAAGAACTTTCCTTGTGAGATTATCACCTAACTCTCCTCAAAAATTCATCCAAATCCACCTTGCCAAATTTTAAAGTGACGTACGGGATTAATGCCTAACCTGTTTGCCTTTTCAGCAGGCTTTACATGAAGTGTCTAGAAAAGTAAATTAATTTTTACGTAGCACAAAGCACAAGCTCGTACGTCGGATTCTCGGACTCTTCATTTTCTCATCTTAACCTTTCCTTCCCTCAAGTCATGATTAAAAGGCTGCTGCACTGGTTTCGGAATCCCTCAGGGTCTCAAGTAATGGTACGATTCTGATAATATTCAAAATCGTGAATGCAGTTACGAACGGGCTGGTTGATTCCTCGAAGCGTCAGGTCCATTTCTATTAACTCATTTAGTCTTACAACCAAGCAAAAGCAAAAGGTGACCGCATCGCTAAGAATAATTTTATCAGCTCTGTGCATCTTCACGTTAGAGTCGTGTGGTAATAGAAAAATATTCCCACAGTTGTAACTAATGTAACCAGCTAACGTATGGGTGGGAATTAGAAAAACTAATGGAGCTTAAATATTTGATCTAAAAATCTGGCAAAAGTTAATGGTGTTTTCATAAATGAGTAAAATCTTGTGCAATGAGTTGTTTCCCAAAAATAATTTCCAGTTCCAATGAAACTCAGGAAATGCAAATGAATTTACTCATAGTAAAACAAGCCAAACGCAATTTTTTTATTTATTCGCATGATCTCATCGTGAGGAATGGAATGGAATGTCCGAGCTGTCATAAGTCAGAATCACCATCTGCAAATATGAGTCAGTCGGTCAGCCCCAGTCGCATCTGTCGAAGCAAAAAAACACCCCCCAACTTCCTGCAACTTAAGTACAACACTCTTTCACACACATTTTTTTATGTGACTGGAGAATATTCTGGTAATGGCATTTCTAAGTCAAATCTTCAGAAATTGGAAGAAATTAGATAATAGGAAATATAAACACAGCAAAAACAGGTCAATTACATTAGTCTATTGGGCAGAATACGTAATCCGCTGCCAACATAGAAAAGCCAGTATGTATTAGTCCAGTACCACTTTAACTTTAACTGGGATGTGTATACGTATGCGGTGACATCAACAGCAAGTTTTAACTTGGCTTTGACCTAAATTCTTAGTTCCTTCGTTATGTACAGTACGTACGTACGTACACATAAATGTGTATGTAAAAACTTATTTGGTCATCAATTATTTAAGTCTGACTATAAACCCAAGTCAAATCAAGTCAAGTCAATTCCATTTGCATTGCAGAAGGTCCAATTCAGATTCACAGCCAATCAGTCCATGTTTATGAGTATCTACGTTTGCCTTTCATAATCCGATCTTGCCTGCTGCATCGCGCATCGTTCGCGTGAATCAAATTATGTCATCTATCTGTTGTCCCTTTCCTTTACCTTTAACTGTCAATTTTCAAACCTTATTTGGAAATGTGCATTTTCAAACACTTCAATTGAATTTTATTGTTCATTAAGTGCAAGGCTTCCACCGTTCCACTGCATCGCATTGGGTAGCAATATTTCCTTATCTGATTCTGATGTGAACATTTTCGGCTTGAGTTGCAGAATTGTTCATACTGTTCAAGGTTACATCCATTACCTTGGATAATTATGTCTGAGAAAATAATGCAGTCTCTACCGTTTCGCTTTTGTCAAGATTTCATCGCTCGAGTAAAGTTTTTGAAATATTCGGGGCACTGAATGAAACAATCAAAACGAATAAAAACGCAAGGCGAAAACACATGGCGATTCCATGAAATATTGTTTTTTAATGATCTTTGATCATTACTTCCTCTTTTTCTCATCCATTATATAATGTGTAGTAGTAGTAGTTAGTTTAGTTGTAATAATTGTAATTAAATGGACTACTCGTACGACGTGCTTTCTTCATGTTTGTAAACCCTAATAGTTTTTTAAAGTCGTAGTAGTAGCAGCAGCAGCAGTAGGTACATACGAGGTACGACGATACGACGACATAATAATAATAATAATATACTAAAACATCCATGAAATCCTCTTGTATGTGTGTGTATGTGCCTACAGCACTTACTTTACTTTTTTGTAAGTTATTTATATTTACATTTTTTAATTGAATATATATTATGTATGTTTATATATAATTAATTAATTGAAATACTTAAAGTATACTTACTACTACATACTTAGCTTTGTTGGTGTTAAGTATGACTTACGTTACGTTATGGTTTTACAATACATTCAATGGTTGTTGTTCGAGGAGATATAAATAGAGTTGGGATTATAGTAAAGGTAAAAGTAGCTTTTTAATTTAGTCAACATTTTTAATATATACAAAGTGCACACGAGAGACACAAAATAAACAAACAAAACGACAAGACTCAAAACATTTTCTTGTGAATCACGTTTAATCGGTTTACTTGTACGTGTACGTGTAGTGTACTGGGTGTTCAAGACCCCCCAGATGACCAGACCAGTCGCTAATCGACAGTCTTACTTTCATTTGAAGCAAAATGCATAACTTAGTTTACCTTCATATTTTATACAGAACATTAATCCTAAATACTATAACGATACTTATTATTAGTCCATAGAATATATAATCTGCATGTAATGTAATGTAAGTATAGTGCACTTCAATAGTAGAAGCCATTTATTTAGTTCAACTCAAAAAATGGGGTAAAATTCATAGACAAATGCTCAGTTCGGCTCCCTCGTCAATCATTATCAGAAACAAGGAGAAAAATTTATAAACACAACAATAACAAAAGCAAAAAAAAATTGTCCTAATTTAAAATGAAATCTGCTCACTTAAAGATCACGTTTTGTGTTAACTCTCTATTGTACATGCAACAAGTGCAAAGCAGGGCATTTCACCCAGGTCAATTAATTGGAACTGGAGTGAACACTTTCTCATTTTTTTTCACGTAAACCGGGTAAAAGTTTTAATCCGAGTAATGCCGCCAATCATTACTCAAATTGTTAAAGAATCACACTGACAAGAATTTCGCCTCCATTCCATTCCATACACCGCCAGTCAGGACAAAAACACTTAGAGGATCGATTATTTTTGAAAAGAACAGTAGAACGTTAACCGCCATTAAATTCCACTGCCATTCAAGTTCAATCCCAAGAGTTAATTTCTTAGAAGCACCGTTTCAATTGATTTAAACACTTCTGGGGTCAAATTATGTCAAGTCCATTTTCACTTTTGTAAAATGTTTCACTTAAATAGCTGCTCACAGTTTCCACTTCCAGTAGTGGTAACGTTTTAATATAATACAAAATACTTCCGACGACACTACATTAACAAACTCGAGACAATAATCAATAAACGTTAGTTCACCTTCTGATTTTCAAACACATTTTTTAAGCATACAATATTACGTGGAATAATTTATGCCCAAAAGCAATTCATTATTCCTCTTGAATTAAATTGAATGTATGAAATGTAGAAAACCATATGACGAGGAGGACTTTGGAGAATCAATTTATAGTATGTATTACACAATGTAAGAATGTACATCTCTCATTACGTTACTTCTAACCATAATTACTTACTTACAAAGAATCAAATTAAATTCCTTCTTTCATCCCGTTAGTGGTAATTAGTAAGTTAGAAAGTATAAATAGGAAAAATTCCTTCCTGGCCAATGAACAAATCCATTCAGTATCAGCCAAACTAACTAACCTTCAAGTGGACAATTATACTCACAGGACTCAACAACTGCCATAATAAAAATTACATCACTACATTTCTTGACAATTTCTGGTTTCCTTCCGTATTTTAATTATCAGTAAACTATTTCCTTCATCATGAAAATGAAACCTGCCTGCCGTATGTGACATAAAAGAGATGTTTTCCAATTTATGCAATTGCTAGAAAAAGTACGCACTACAAAGAACTATTTTGTTTTAAGATTAAATACCCCTAGAATAATTTAAATTCTAATTAACAAATCACAATTTGGTTGACACGAATGAAATAAAACTTATTTCGTTCTCAAACTCAAGATGTTGGGATGAATTGAGTTGTGCCGTGTTTGACTGCGTTGCTAAAAAATGGAAAATTCCCTTGTTCTTTACCCCCGATAGGTGCGCTCGGCATCAGTCTCGAACTGGGGAGGGACTGTGGTGGTGGAGGTGGTGGGACTCCCTGAAGAAGTACTCCTCCAACTGAAGGATTCCCAGGAGGCACAACGACAACTGGTCTACTTCGACTCAAAGATGGTGTATAAAAACGATCACTGCAACTGCTCGTGTAAAATCCCTTGTTAGCATTAGCTCCTTCTGGGGCTGAGCACTGGTAAAGAACTTGAGCTACAATCGCTGCAACTTTTTGCTCCAAAATTTGACTCATGACAAGATTCAGAAGGCGTGGTTCATGTTGAACAAACAGAGCTCGATTGTCAGGGTGCTTGGCCAGGTTTAATAATGTATTCGCTGCTCTTCTCAGCATATCCAAACTCGTTCCCATTGAGTCAGGATTCTCTGTGGAATGTAGAAAATAATTAATTTGGGTCACAATCCGCATGCATACAAAGTGCGTAAATGAAACTGCCTGATTTGAATATTTTTATTACCTCTTAGCACCGAAAATCCATGGTTGTTGGCAATGTTCATGGCGTTTGCTTCAGCCTGTTGAGTTGTTAAAAGAAAATTATTTTTAGTTAAGGTGTTCAGGTTCCGAGAGTTCCGACGCAGCCATGTGAATTTTACAAAATTAAAAATAAGTACCTGTTCAATGAATGAAATCAGCAAAGAAATACAAGGATTTTGTAGAGCCACAGTTCTAGCTATACCAGAGTCCGCGCCAGACAAGTAACACAGTAAATTGACAGAAAACTCTCTCAACACTTGGTCTTCGGTTCTGCACAGTCCACGGCTGAGCAGTTGACAAAACTTTTCAATTCTGGAATAGGGTGGTGTTGCAAGGAGAAGATCGACATTTCCTTGTGTCACGCTCAATTTGCAAATGGCCTCAATGGCAAGTCTCTGCGGACTTAAATTTGAATTTGACTGAGGACCCAAAGTTGGAAAAGGGTCTTGGCCATAAGCAGCCGGACAAACCGCCCAATGTAATAAGCCATCCAATATCGGTCTTGAAATTTCTTCGGGGAACTGGCTTAGGTCAATTTGCCCAGAAATATTGGCAATCATCACGAGCACGTGTTCTCTAATGTGATGAGTGTAATCCCACCACCAGTCCTCTTCCTGTCGTGAACTCGTACAAGACTCGGCATCAATATCTGCTGCCGCCGCCACAGCAGCGGCGGCCGCAATCATACCATCTTCAGATTCTTCCAATTTAATTTCACCAATTGGAATAGTCAATCCATCAGTATTTTCTTCATCTTCTCCTGACTCACTCGTTTTTGTGCGCTTGGAGGAACATCCATTCTTTCCTTTGAGGGGATGATCGTGGTGAAGTAAAAGTAACTTTCCCAATAAACTCAGAAGGGCTGTACTTCTGCCTAGCTCGACATCATTTCCAGGAACAAACGTTAGATTTCTCAGAACATTGCAAATGGAAAGACAGCGGCGAGCAAGCGTGTCCTGCATTTCTGTAATCTGATACAAACTGGGTTCATCCCTTGTGTAGCACTCATCTTCAAATTCGTCAATTTTCCTTCTTTTTACCGCCGCACCTGATGCCCGAATTTTATCGCTAGAAGAAATGGATGTTTCCTTCTTCCTCCCACTGACGGCATTCCCATAAGTATTCGTCGTGGTTGTTGTGCTATCACAAAAGTCAGAACAGGAATTGTCAGTATTATTAGACATGTTTGAATTGTCTTCCATTCCACTCATTACGGCGTTATCACTTTGACTATTTGCCAGAACATCCGTCACTGTCTTCGCTATTGACTCCAATTCAAGAGGACTCTCACTCATTGCGTCGTCATTGTCCATGTGAACATCCCTCCGAATTTTTGTTAGAACACTCTCTAGTTTTCTAGCCTTTGACTTGATGGATTTTATGCCTTTCAAAGATCCAGAGTTGGAATTGCTCGGGGAGTGTAAGAAATTGGGTGGTTGACTGTTTCTCTTGTCTTGACCCTGTGTACTGTGTTGTGAATTTGAGTCTTCCATTGCTGAAGAATTCCCGTTAAACTTTCTAGCAGGTGAACCTCCAATAACCTCGGTCGCCGCTTTGGTTTCACAGTGATACATATCTAAATTAATGGCTGGTTGAGAGTCCGAACAAGGTTCCACTTTAATTGTTGGTAAAAGTGTTGGTGCAGGTGGTTCAGTCTCAGGCTCCTCCGCTTCAGACTTTATCTCACTGTCCTTCTTGAGAACACGCACAAGTGGAACAATGTTTAAATCAGATGTAAAACTAGTCACCACGTGTTTTGTAACGTCCATTGTCCCATTCAGTTGGCATATATTGTCAGGGTCATTCCTTGACTTTTCATCAGAGTCCCAATCCCGTGGACCAGACAAAACAAATGGTTCATCATCTCGAGACACAATCTTCACAATTTTTCCTTTCCCTCGTGTTTTTAGAGTATAATTTGAATTCCCTTGTAAAACAACAGTTCTATGTCCATCTCTTGGAAACTTTGTAAGTGGAGTTCCAATGTCAACTTCCTCGTCCATAGGTCTGACCGCATTCTCATACCATTTCCTCTTCTCCTGAAAGTTTATAAAATTATTATTATTAATAAAACATTACTTGACTCTTCATGTGACTTAGTTTGATATTCTCAAATATCAAACTAAAAAACTTACTTTTGGAATGACTGTCTCTTCAAACTTGTCCCCAGAGATTTCCAGCCCAACACTTTGCCCAAAAATAAGTATAAGAGATCGACGCAATTGCTCTAAAAGAAGATCCAGAAGACCAGGCAGGTATGTGAGAGAAAAGTAAGTAATTGAGTGGTCATCATAGAGAAGTACATTTAAAATGTCTAGAGCCCAAGTTGTTTCTGCTAATAACCCAGACTTAAGACACATCATTATTCTCCACGGTTCAACGGGAGCAACGTCATTCTATAATTTTTAAAAATATAAAATATTAAAA
>JAQGCB010002759.1:0-10900 GCA_034698835.1 Protaphorura tricampata | reverse complement strand
CTCCCTGGGAACTAGAGTGGGAACTCCCATTCGGGAGGCTACTGGGAATTTCCCCAGGAGCTCTGTGCTGCTTGGGTACGTATAGGTATACTACTGGGTTAAAATATCAAAGTATTAACATTGCACCTACTCAAACCAAACCTCCCCTTTTGTGGAGACTTTAGTATGGCAATTGTCAATATGCAGACAAGACTTTGGAATAAAACGACACCCTCGTATTCAGAACGACCGATTACGATATTTGCCATGAGGCAGTTTTCCTTGTCAAATAACTTGAAAAATAGGGGAATGATTTGAGTTGACTTGACTCCGCTCAAAAATTGGGCAGATTTGTAAGAGGGGATATTAGCATTCAAATTTAAATTAAAAAAGCAATTTCCGAGTACAAAAAATAAGACATTTTGGTCTTCTGGTGCGCAATGAAACAAATCTATTGAAGTTTGTATGGAAATAAAACCAGTGCATTTTTGAAAGGGACAGAGTCACATTCACATCCACACTCCACACCCGATACCCCATGTCTTCTTTTGAGATTTTAGAAAAGATTTTCTTTGAAAGCAGAAATAAATTATCACAAGGCAGAAGTGAAGGATAACGATAACACACTGACGACTGGAATTTATTAATGATTGTATGTGTACATAGTGTACAATTATATACATTAACTGATACGACACTACTTTGCCTGTACAGACTGTGCTAGTCGTTGTCATCCGGTCAATTAACGTCAAGCTGTTCAAGTTAGTGCTAAAATGTGAAACCGCAGTTAGCACATAAGTACTAGGTATATTAGTTGGTGTGATAATTTCTGTCATTGTTAACAATTTTAACCCCTTACAAGTGTTGGGCTGTACAGGGAAATCGGACTGAATTGTAAGGTAATCTGATGTAAAATCTCTAATCATTCATAACAAATTAGTATTACGAAACACAACACTAACACTTGGAAAGTTTAAATTCATACCCCAATCCGCAATATCAACGTACCGGGTTCAGGTTCAGGTACAAAAGCAGCAGAAGCAAGAATATTTCCAATTATCGAATATCTAAAATCCTACGGTACTGTAATGTAATTCTAGAATTTATTTAATTTTACGTAATGTACTATATCTCTTCGAAGTAGAGGGACAAAAACTCACAAAATTCCACTCAAACGAATTTTTCTGCTAACATTTACAAACGTTACGTATCCCAGTCTCTGATGAACTACGTTACTCTTACTACCCTACCCTTACCCACATGTATTTATCCGATCCAATGTTTAGAATTTCCTAGAGTAAATATTCAAGTGGAGATCAGTAGGAATAGTCTAATAACAACTCATTGGATAGGGTGAGACAATAATATTAATGAAAATGAACATTTAATTGGCTCACACTCCAACTCCAACTCCATACACACACAGAGTGGGTATAATTGAACGCCGCCCTCCAACCCCATGATTAAAGTCCTAGTCCTAGTCATGGATCACCCTTCACAAATTCTGCTTCAGGGGATCATTTGTTCAACGGACTGAACTATTATGGAAATTGGAATATAGAATGAAATCTTGGAAATGGATATGGATTGGATATGGGTGTCAATTCCTATCACGTAAATATAAAATAGACACCAACTTTCACAAATAAAAATACATCTCAAAGTGTATGCCCTTTGCTCTTTTTGAACTATAACCAACTTGATCCAAATTTTTTGGGGGTGAGCCGATTGCGATTGAGGGAGCAGAATGAAAGTGAAACGGCATTACTCTTGAACCCCTTGTAGTTTTGGCTTGCATTTTTTGAATCTGTATAAAATTTTAAGTCATTTATTGTAATTTTTTAAAGAAATAACAGATATTTCGGAATCCAAAAAGTACGTACATGGCTACTGTACCGAGGTCATCCAGGTCTTGAGATGTCATCTTGCCCCTATAACAAAATATTGAACCACGAATTAAGTGAAACGACCTAAGCTTCAATTTCGTCTTAAATTCTTAAACATTATGTCAAAAATTACATACTCAGGTGTTGATGTTCGGGTGACAGGGAGGTCTGGTACTGGTGGTGTGTCTGTGGGTGAAGGTGAAGGTACTGATGAAATTTCATGGAGACACTCATCACTCTCATCAACTGTAGACATTTGACGCCATATTTGGTACACAGCTGCTTTGTCTTCCTCGCACGGAAGAGTTACATGGGTTTCATATTCTTTTTGAAGGCCATCAGGCTCTGTACGAGTTGGGAATGGCCCAAATACATTAAATATTCGGTCTTCGCTCGTTTCATCCACTCCTTTTAAACAAGGGGTAGAATGAAGTGACTCCACCAATCTCCGGATTGTATTTCCCATCTTTCCAACCTTAATATATTTTTTAAAATTGAGGAATTTTGTGTAACGAATATTCACACACCTTCTTTTTTTGAAGAAATTTAGGTGTATCTCTTACCTGTGCCGGAAACACATGGAATGACCCACTCTGTGCGATCTACTCAAAGTGACTAAAACCTAAAAAGTCTTCGGTGTGTATTTCCAATCGAGACCAAGCAGGAATTTATTGTGAAATAGTTTGGCGTCATTTTGCCCAAAAGGAGTAGCAGAAGATTCATTCAATTTGGGGAAATCCATATTTCGAATAAAAAATAATAATCTAGGGATGATATGTGTGATAGTGATAGTTGATTTTCCCTTCCAAATCTGATTTCGAACATCGTTTGAATACACGTACAACGATACAGCCAATTTGACTCGTCTTTATATTGCCTTGCGGTCATGCAAACATCCTACAGTTACAGGGTAGTCCAGTTTCTTATCGCGTCACGATTTATAATTTATAATTGTATATTATACAATACCACCGCAAGGACTATATTCAAAATAAGAAGGCTGTGCAAAATTTTGGATTTGAGAGATCTAATTTAAAATTTTCTTTTTGGTTTTGGAAATTTTCTAAGGGTCTTCCCGGTAAAATTAAAATTTTGTGTAGAGTGTGGACAGTGTGGAGAAATACCAATGGTTTTGAACCACCCTGTACTACAAAATGATAGAATGGAAATGAAGACTATTATTTAATTCTGTTCAGTTGAGTGACTTTGTCTATTCTCATCATTGGATTTTCACACTCTTGTGTGTGAAGTGTACCCTACCCTAATCGAATGCTTCTGAGGTTGGAAAATGCAAGCGTTTATTTACATTACAAGTTTACATGTTGATCTATCACTTGATAGTTTTCGACCCGAAAAGGGTGAAAGGGAAGAGAAGAGATGCGGATAGTATAATTCAGCAGACTTTCTACCCCGTGCACACTCTGAGGGGTGAATCAAATAAAGGATGTCACTTTCCATTACATGGAGATGAAAATGAACGCAAACGAAGTTTACTTTCTCCATCCCTAAAATCATATGGCCAATTTAAGAATTCAATTTCATCATTTTCGTAGCGATTCGTTCCTTCTGTATGCCTAACAGGGTCACACTCAAGTTGAACGAACTAGTACTAGTAGTGATCGACACAATTATTTATTGCAAAGCATTAAAGGCACCAAAATGTTATTATTTTTTATCCTGGCCGATTTCCACCTTTGTCATAAATACAAAAATAAATGTTCAGGAAAATACAAAAAGTTTCGCCAGAATACCAAGAGAGATAAACTAACCCAGCATAGCGTGAATACAGCAAACATACTTATTCTGTAAAAAGATAGTTAGAAAATTCATAAAATGTAATAATGAACAATGTGTATAGAATGCTCCATGGGCGAGAGTCCGTACGGAGTTCAATAAAACCATATTATTATTATTATTATTATAATTCCATTTTTCAACAAGTTGTGCCTTCTCTCTTTTCATCATGAATAAATTAGTAGTTACTATATTGTGCATGGACATAATTAATTATGAGAATAATATAGGTTCGCAATAATTTAATGGCAGTCTGTCTTCCCTATGCTTTGCGTTGCGTTGGCTTGAGAAATGTGAACAATATAAATAATGGAATATTTTATTAAAGATTATTTATCCATCAAAAATAAGAGGAACACTGTATACAAGTACAAACAAACTTATTTATTGGCTTATGCATTGAGAATATTACCTTTGGCAATTATCCTATCTCTGTGTCAGTTTTATGTTCGTTCTGAGCGTCAAATATTAATGCAAATGCCATATTTGCATGTCTTGACGTAAATACACCAAAAAGTAGCTCTCCTGACAAATATTTAAATAGCTTCCTCTCTATAATTTTTTAATTTCTAAACTCAAGTACTAATAAAAAATAGTAGGTTTGCGTGATGTGTTTTTAGTGATACCTTGAAAGTATGGATCGAATTTGTTGTCAAGAGACCACCAATTCAAGGCAGAATTCAAGAGAGAAATAGTAGTCTTTAGCATGGCGTGGTTGACTTTCGAGTGAAACATTTTCACTGCAAAATAATTAAGTAGCCTTCCCATCTATCGACAAATAATAATTTCCTGTAAAGAAATGGATGTGGAGTCAGGAATAAGGAATATTGGACTAATTATTTCCTACCTCCATAGATTTGGTCTCACATTTTATAGTTGGAATGCAAAGGAACTGCGAGTGGAGGGAAATGTGACCAGTAAAAGTAAAAAATGTCAAGTGGTGTTCCTCTTCACATTTTTCTTAATAGTGAAGCTAGCACTAGTGGCAACGTTTCTTCTAAATTTCAAAACGATAAACTTGAGCAGAGTTGAAGACTTTATCCGAGTTCTCACAGCGGCTTTCAGTGGATTCTCAATTGTATTCGATCTTCACACTGTTTTGTATTATGATCAACTCATCAGGTTGCTCAATGTCCTTCATTTGCAACAGGCAACATTCGCAAGTAAGTATTTGTATTACTCCTGTCCTGATAACGGACATCGACGCCCCCTGTGTATCAACAACTCCGGAAAGTTGAATCTGAGATGGCACCTAGCGTGACCGTTGAATTATATATCTCACTCTAAGCGCTTTTGTTTATTTGACTTTAGGAATGTACGGGAGAGGAGACATGGAGAAACGGAAGATGAAGTCAGAGATTGCGTGTTCAGCCATTATGTTTGCCTTTGCATTTGGTTCCTTTTTAGTTTCACCATTTATTTATTTAAATCGGCCTAACTGTCACTATTTGTATCCGTTACTTGGAAATGTAGTCTTCATCGGAAACGGATCATGGGCATCGTCACTACCTTCTCTTCTGTGGGTCATTCTCATGCTTGTCCTCCAAGTGTCCACAGCAGTTTGTCTCTGTTCATCCTGCACGGTCCACACCCTTCTCGCAGTATCCTACAATTTATTTATGAATGAAATTGCGAAGGAATTGAGGTGAGTGAAATTAATAACTCTCGTGGTCATTTGCTGATTGGTTCTAACTATTTTTATTGTTTGTTTAGCGATGATGCGGAATGGACGATCCCGAAACTAAGGGAATTTCACGAAGGACTAAAGACTCACAGAGCGTGTAAAATACATTACAATCAAATTCACGAAGTACTTGGAGTATCTCTTTATCCGTTTGCCGTGATGTCCTGCAAGAGTTCCATTATATTTCAGAATGTTGTGTTTATCAGAGTACAACTTCCACGTCTTATCCAAACTCTTATAATCAATACGCAATTTGGTTGTTTGGTTTACCTCTTTTGCTATGTGCAAGTACCCTCAATCACAGTGGAGAAATTTAATGATCACTTGAAGGCAATTCTAATTAAGAAAGACATGGAGTACTCTGAACTCATTTCTTCTCATTCCAGCCCTTCCGAGACTTCCCATGTTAACGCACAACGTTCTTTACGTCATCAATCGAGGAGTTACGATCGGAGACTTCATAGATCTGTTCGTCCCTACGTAAATAGCATTGGGTCTTTTCACAAAGTCACAAAAACTACATCCTTGGAAATATTAAATATCATAGTTAATTGGACTGTTAGTTTATTACTTGTCATTCAATAGAACAGTTGTATAGATTTACCCATAATTTGGGTAAATTTTTCAATAATTAAATTGAATAAATAAACCTATTTTTTTATTCAAAGCGTCATTTAGTACTGTCCAATACACCTCTTAAATATTTCGGGTATAAATTCGTTTTAAAGCCCTTGTTATTAATTCTATATATGAATGCTAGCACGAGTACTTTTGACAATAGAAATTTAATTTTTATATAAATGGTACGAAGTTAAGATAAGCTTAATATAATTAAAAATAAAAACTATTCTGATTGAGTTTGTCATTGACTGTCTGTCTGCATTTCTTAGTACTTCCATACTAGATTGTAGGATTTGACATTATCACATTTGACTACAAGAAGGGCATCATAACAATCCCTAACTAGATCTCCCTCAGGCAAGGTGAGAATTATTGACCAAAATTTAAGAGTATGGCAAAGTAAATAAAATAGTTGAAAACTAAAAGAAAGCCGTGCGGAATTAGAATTACCGAACAAATACAATTCATTCGGTGCTTTGTTTTCATGTCTATTTGAATATGAATAGGATATTAGAACACATGGTCAGCGTTGAAAAGCCTTACACCATACGCATTTATAATTGCTCTATCCGCGCCTTATAGGTTACACATAAGATCGCACTATCGAGAATCGCTCATTCGACATTTAATTCATTCACTCTTATTATCCAATGCGCTTCGTTATTAATTGATTTTAATGATATCGATTCCATTCTCACCGATTATCATATCTGCATATCATTAATTACTCATCAGTATTAATAGCAAATATTATTGCTTCCACACATTGAATTCAATCACTAATCACCTAATGTGCTTCATCACCAAATGCTTTAAGAGGTATCGATTCCATTCACATACACTGGCATCATTCATTTCTTATCAGTATTAATAGTATATATTACTGCTTCCATACATTTAATTGAATCACTCTAACCACCCAATGCGCTTCATCGCCAATTGATTCAAGAGGTATCGATTCCATTCACACCTACTGACTCATTCATTTCTTATCAGTATTAATAGTATATAATATTATTGCTTCCACACATTTAATTCAATCACTCTAATAAACCAATGCGCTTCGTTCCAAATTGGTTTAATATGAATGGCTACCACGTAATGTTGCTATGGAGTTCCACCTTCGATTGTTTTTACGAGCTAGAATTTTTGCTTCTACGAATTCTTGTCTTTCCGTCTTATCAACCTGTGCGCTTTGTTACAAATTGGTTTAAAAGGTATCGCCTCCATTCATTTATATTGTAATTCATTTTTTATGGCCAAAAATTTATGTATATTTTTGCTTCCATGCTTTCTTATTTATATCAATTGGATTTCCCGATGCGTTGTACAATGTTGATTCGAAAGCTTATTGTTATTGCTCCATTCCTTCCGCCTATGTATAGGAATAGTACAATTCTTGGAATCTTTTTTGCTCCCCTGTTCTATTGTGTGTGGCCGTTACATTCTTTAATGCTCTGCCTATTATTCGTTTGAAAGCCTGAGCTTATAGCGTTCTACGAAATTTGTATAATTGGCTTTATAGTATACCCATTGATATTTGCTCTATCCGGATATGAGCGGAACGAATGCTCTAATAATATTGCTTTGAAGTCATGAAATGCTCCCAGAAAAACATTTAAAACGCGTGACAGACAGACGGACATAGCATCCGCAATAAGTCGTTTACAACGTAGTATACTACTCGTCGCACGACTTAATAATGTTCTGTATGTAACTGTCCTGTTTCGAGTCGTACAAAGTATGGGAATCGTATCAGATATTTACTTGATAAGAACAGATACTGGACATTTGATCTTAGCCAAAAGGCCGAGAAGCGATGGACGGATATTAAAACGAACCTGGACCGTGAAAAATACATTCAAGAATACCCAGTGAAGATAAAAACTATTAATGAACAAATTGTCTCAAATTATTTCAGCATGACTGAGTTAACATTAAAGAGCGTCCTAGAGATAAAGAATAGAAGATGAAGTGGGGGACTGTACTAGTGTTGAATTAAAATGAGCATACTGACCGTCCAATCAATGACAACGTGGAAAATTCTCACAGAAGTTGATTTGGTAAGCTTATAAAGATTCCCAACTAATACTTTATGTTTACGGATTGACTTGATAACTCTGAGATTATATTTTGAGGAGGAGCGATTTCGAATGACTTCCAAGTGTCTGTTCAAATCTTCCAACCACATTGAGGGCGCATGGACACAACAGTACAAATAGGTCAAATGAATGATCTGCATAGTGACAGTGAATGCTTTTATGACCTCTGAATATTCCACTCTGATTAACCCAACATTCAGAATCACGAGTCCACTCATTAGGTAGGCCATGACGATTGGGTACAGAGAAACGTTAAAAACTTCGTCAAATTGGTGAGCAAAGATTTGACATGCTCTGTGGGTTTTTATAGCTTCAGAGATTTTTCGGAGTGATGGAGTTGTCCATTTCCCATCAGACCTATTTAATTATTAAATAATTCAGATAAGAATTTATCGATTGAATTACAATTTTTCCCCGCTTTTACCTCATTTCCGTCCCAATTTCGTTTAACCACAAATTGTAAGGAACTGCAATGAGTGTGTGGACAACAAGTGAGGAGAATATGCAGAATGTGAGTACACCTTGGAGAAATATCGCTAGAATTAGCCGAAGAAGTGATGAATCTTTTTGTCCTATGATATTTCGGAGAATTGGAGACAAAGAGTGACACTCGGGGCAATAAATGTACAGAAAAGCCCGAAGGATGGTCAAAATGAGAATGGCTGACATGATGGCCTTAATGACGTTCTCGGATTTTAGTTTTTGTTTGGCAACACCCCTTCTCCCATAAGTTTCTAGTATGGTATTAAAATAATTAATTAAACAATTGCTTAGGATATAATATTATTTGTATATTAATTACTTTCAAAAGTTGTTTGCCGAAGGTGTAGAATATTCAGGAGCCTTTGGAGTTGATCAAAATAGTAAATCGAATGAAGGTCTGCAACAATGGAGATTCTGCATAGAGTTGCAACCATGTATCGAACAAAGCTTGGAATTTGACTCAAGTCTATAATCTTCCCATTCAATAAAAATTCTGTGAGCATTGATAGTTTGAATGTGAAAAGGAATAGAAAAATGATGAGCCTCATATATTTTTGATGTCGTCTGGACTGAATTTTTTCAATTCTCTTTGTACTCTTGTCCCAACGGTAAAATGTCAAGCACAATCTATTCAGAATTGAGATAATTCGACCAGTCGTGTGTATCGCTGAGTCAACATCCATTTTGTCAAGATTTATTTGTTGAAGTAAATGAAAAAGTGAAGAACTTCTGGAATACGACTATTCGAAGAAGGATGACCAAAAGATGCAGACTCGGCGTCCAGTTTGAAATATTTGTAGAAATTTAGGTCATACGCAAGTATTCTATTTTTAAACTCCGTTTAAAAGCTTAAATAATAGAGTGGACATCCATGGCAATTATGATGAATCAAATACACTATGGATACATAACATAACATGGGTCGATTAATTGTTCCTAGAAGTCTTCCTGATTGATTTTCTTCTTATCCGTTCGGTTCTACCACGCGTGAATACATAATCCGTGTGTCCTATCAGAGGATTTGAATGTGATGTTTCAACTTAACATGGTTTATTACATTTCATACAAAATTACCTTAAATCGATTACATTGTATGACATGGCACTATTATATAAATGTCTATGGGTTATGTGTTATGCCCCACCCTGTATTCTTGAAAAAAAAGTCCAGATTCCAGAGGCACATAATGTATGTAAATGTATGACATCATCAACCCATGTCCGTTTAGCATTTAGCCCATCCATCCTCTAGTCGCTAACCAGTACTAACCACTGCAACCTGCAACTCCACTGTGCACTGCAAGTTTGCACATTTGCGAATCTCATCTGATAACCTATACATATAAAGAGGAACTCATCACAAGATTTAACATGTATTATATAATCCAGACGACCTCCGAGATTCCAACTCATCTTTTCAGTTCAAGGCAAAATGTCAGAGTGCGAAGTCATTGTAGTTGGGGGTGGACTCAGTGGTAATTATTACAATTAATTAATTATTCCGCCATTTAACTCAATTCATTTCCAGGACTGAGTTGTGCCAAATGGCTCAGAGAGAATGGTGTGGACGTTGTGGTGTTGGAAGCACGTGATAGAGTGGGTGGAAGATGTTGGACTAAAAAGGTCAGGTCAAGTGATAGTTATGTTATGTCATCTCTTCATACAAAAACTCATTAACTTTCTTGTATTTTCAGAACCAGAATGTGGAGTACGTTGACATGGGTGCGTCATATATGAGTCAAACTCAAAATTACTTGTCCCGATTAGCCAAAGAACTTGGAGTTGAGTCTTACAAAGTAGAAGACCCATTGGATTTGGTTTATTACAGAAATGTAAGACAGTCAAACCCCAGCTTACGGCCTGACATTGTATTACTTCTAATCTACTTGATTGTAGTGGAAAAGCACTCGATTCAGTGATGCTGCTAATCTACCCATGTCATTCCTTGAATCCCTTGACCTCAACAACTTATTCCGTGCCATGGACAAAATGGGTGAAGAAATCCCGGCAGAGGCCCCTTGGGAAGCACCCCATGCTAAGGAATGGGATCGCATGACTGTCAAGGAATTCGTGGATAAAATGTGTTATACACAGTAAGCTTTAAATAAATAAGTTCATGACCTCTGACCCTTACTGACCCATTCACAACTACTATGCATTTCAGGGCAGCTCGTGATTTCGCAGCAGTGAGCACGAACCTATCTGTAAGTGCAGATGTATGGGAAGGATCCTTGCTGTGGTACTTGTGGTTCACCAGGATCTTCGGAGGAATTAAGAAGAAACAGAAAAAACGGTACTCAAAGTTTGTGGGTGGAGCAATGCAGATCAGTGAGAAAATGGCGGATATCATTG
>JAQGCB010002758.1:0-10900 GCA_034698835.1 Protaphorura tricampata | reverse complement strand
GATGAGAAAACGGAAAAGCCCAGCATCTGTGCAGATTTGTGCTGTGTTTTTTATATGTTATGTACTTCAAGTTACCTAAAATATGTTGACCGAGAAAACTTTTTGGAACTATGTTTTCAGCCTTCGATGGTAAAATACACGCTTGCCTGTCATCCTTTAGATTTGCGTACACATTTCGCAAGCATATTTTGAACATATTTCCAGGGGTTCACTTGGGAAAGTAGATAGATGGGAATGGGACTGATCCGATTTGTAAATTTATATCCGTAACAGAGGAATACTAGTAAGGTTTAAGCGTCTTAGGAATAGTAGTAGAAACTTTGGGTTATTAATTGAGTTGTTTTTGTCGTCAACTTGTATTGTTTTAGACAAAGTTCGTTCTTGGAAAAGTTGAAGTGAGAAACTTTTATTGGGACAATGAGTTACTCGTGTCAGCATGCAATGTGGAGATCAATTCTGCGTAGGCATCTAACTCATCCGCCATCCGTAGAGCATCCAAACAGCCAACGAATGTTTGTGTAGAAAAACAATTCTCACTGAAATTAAAATTACGCAATTATAGATTCCCTTCACGTATTGAATTCAATGAGTTGTGTCAGTTGTCGTAATTCAATCAGATAAATCCATCATGTCTTGGCGGTGGGAATATTTCTGAGTTCAGATGATTCACCTTCATTTAATCCGGATCCGGATCATTTACATATTTGTGGGAAAACATACACAAGTCAAGGTCGTCGTATTACGTATAATTGTGAATATATTGGCCAATTAGTATGTGCCGTCGCGTTCTTATTATTTTGTTAGACGAAGTGGGATTAGCTAGTAAATACTGACTCGGCTAATTTTCATTGGAAGAACGGCCTCTTAAAAAGGATTATAAGATACGCCTGAAAGCGTTGTATACTAGGGTGTGGTCTGAATATCTGATCAAAGTATTTGATACGATCGATTCCAAAAACTTTGAGCTATACCTTAATAAATGTAATTAATATAATTACAAAAATCTACATTACACACCTAATGGTTACACAGATTATATAAGAAAGAATTGTACCCCTTTTGTTTATTATTCTAAGATTATGAACACTACACTTCCAGGAGGAAGTCATCTCAAAAATATTTGTATAATATGATCCAGTATACTAGTCCACCCATTTTACGCTATAAGTATGACTCATTAAATTTTATAATCTATCTGCTCCGAAAGCATACAAAATAATACGAGTGCAAAGGTTAACTCAGATTGTATCTAAATTCTCAGCAATATTCCATCCGAGGTTCGTGCTGCACGAAAACCCATAATATTTTCTCTTCAATTTTGGTTTTCCGTCCATTGTGCTAGATTATAGACATTAACCAGTTTCCCTCATTTTTTTATTTGCAGCACTGTCAAGATTAAAAAGTCTGTAATGACAGTTTTGCGAAGCTCGACAAGATAATGACTGAGCAATGCGAATCAGCGAATCTAACGACCGACGGACTAATAGATGAGATATGATAATGAGATGTATGAAAACCTGGCTTGAATTTGTAGTTGAATTGTTGAAAAAAAATTGTGCTAGCGCAATTAATTATAGTAAAATGAACCAAATGTAATCCCATGCACCCATTTGATCTCTTTTCTCTACTCTTATTGTTCCTACAAGTACAACAATGTGTTCCAAAGTGCCGGATACGAACGAACTTAAAACGCGACGGGTGACAATATTCTGGGCCTATATGATTCATGCTGTACATGGTGGACCAAATCAAATGTCCAACCTCACAGTTTAATCTCTCCTTCGTTTCTATTGCGCCCATCGAATGGGCTCGTAGTATTAATACTCCCACTACTTAAAACGTCGAAAAAGTAGTGTTCTTCAAAGTTTTACCATTATTTTTGACATACACTATATTGTACGGTCGTGGGTGCTCAAAACTTGACAAAAAGTTTAGCCTTGCATTGAAAACTAATTTAAAGTTGTATTATCCCTACTATTTACATTATTACACACATTTCAAGTACAGTCCCTCTTCAATCTAATGACTGTGACTTCTGGGACATTTCCGCTCAATGTCAAGTGTAAAGTTTTGAACACTTGGGTCCAGTTCTCACCAGCTGTGCTGTGTATTTTAAAAGTTATTTCCAACTCAGGGATAGATGTATAGATGTGTAGCGCCCAATAATATTAATTGATACCGTAGAAAACTTTGACACCAACTAATTAGTAACATGTCAAGTGATCTGAAAATAAATTGCTCTACTCGAATATCCCTTCGCCTACGGACAGTTATTACGTAAATCGGTTCAGTAAAAACTTCCGCTTCAAACCCAGACATTTTATCCTTATCACCACAAACAATTATTTTATATTGCTCTGTAATTGTTTTCCTGTGAGTTTGACGGGTGTCAGTTTTACATGAAGTTTGAATTGTTTTGATTATTGCGGGTGGAATAGGTATTATGAATGATTGAGTGGTTAGTTAAAAATATGGCGGTTGGTGGGTGGTAATGAAACAATCTATCATCGTCAAATTATTCTGTGATAAAAACATGTTGACGAGAGATTTTTACCTGCAAAGGGAATGCAGCTGTGGTTCGCGGTACAGATTGTAACAGTCATCACAAATCCGATCAAGACGAGCAAAAATCCCTTTGTCATAAACACCCTTGCACTGAATGTCAAAAAATGATCTCTTGCTCAACGGCCGACTTCCGGCCACGAAACCGTGGGCTGAACTTATGCAAATGACAAGAACAAGCGTCGTAGTTAGGATGACAAATGTTCCACTCCGTCTGCCATTGGAGGAACTGGATGATGTTGATGAGACCATTTCTTTGGAGTACATTTTCTGAAATAATGAAAAATATTATTACTTAAAAAATATGTTTACGAAATTTGTGTTTAATTTTTAGTATGACTTGGGGCACTAGTTGATATCTTCTACAATGGTATCTGTATACTAAAGTCCACCATACCTTCCCTAAGCGAAATAAAGGAAGCTAACTTATTCTCTAATGTCTCTAAGAAAAATAAGGGGATGTTGATCTTGTATTTTCTCTAGTTTGTGCTACTATGTAAAATCGATGCAATAGTGATGTTATAAAAACAAGTTCCGGTATCATACACTTTATATTTAAAACTAAGGACAGGAGCATCTTGCACTGTACTGGAGTGGTTAGGAGCTCACTATTTCGGACTGAGAAATTGAAAAGACAGGTTAGGGTATTATGGGTCTAATTCATTCTGAGTCCGTTGTTATTTCTGAGATACGTTATACATTTTCTCGAGGGCAAACTATCATTCGATCCATTGTTTTTAATAAATTGAAAACTGAAATTAAGCATTTTTCTCTCTTCCCCAATTCTACCATAAAATATTCCGCATCCAAATCAATGTTAAAATATAGTTCAATAATCTTAAGTCAATCCTGCCAATACGGGAAATCCAAGTCAGGAGAGGACTTACAATGGGCGGACAATATATATATTGAGCAGTTTGAAGAAAAAGTTTAAAATATTTGTTTTGATGGATAGAAATCTTAATGAATTATTTTTAAATATTTATGTTAATCCACTTTGGTTAATCCTCCAGTTCAAAAAGACTTAATTGAATGAGTGCTGGGATAAACCGGATTTCCATTTATATAAGATTTATGAAGTGAAGTGTGTGTGTGGAGGAGAATTAGGTGTGGGCAGATTAGAGTGAGAGACTTTTGGTGCCAAGCTGTCTGAAAGTTCAGTTCAGTCAGTCGCACTTGCGTTATGTAAACTTTTCCTTTAATCTCTGGAATTTTTGTAACATACTAATACAAATATTATGGGTGTTACACGTCTAGTCTTAATAAGTTATATTATATAATAATAGCCAAAGACACTTCGGCACTTTGTCAACAACCAATAAATTTTGTATGAGTGACTTGAAGTAAAAAGTCCAAAGGAGATAAATAAAAATTTTCAACTTACTATTTACACGAGAATCTATCAATCTATTGAGTTCAAATGCTCAATTCGTTTTTCTTCGACTATATATGATAGCTGGTGCCACTTAATAGGAAAGGAATTGTACTGGCTTCACTCCACGGACGTAATAAATTATTCAGTTGACAGAATCAAAAATAAAAAGTAAATATTTAAATTAGGTGAATCAAGTCTTGTTCTATTAGGTTTGTACTGTATTATAAAGTCCGGACCAGCCGGACTAGAAAATGATCTTTCGTACAGAAAAGTAAGGAATGAGTTGTAAAAGTAGTTTGCTGAAGAACTAACTCTGCCGACAAGGAATTCGTGCTGTTTTTATATATTATGCGAATTTGAAATAGTTAGCCGTCACGAACTTGCAGGTTGGATTGCATGAAATTTTTGCACGTTGGAATTGGACAGGTAAAAGTTATAGTGTAAGGTACATGGGGGCAATTTAATGACATTGGCATCGCGCATCTCGTAAAATTGCATGGCATGGCCATGCCATGACGTGAGACAAGAATTTCTCAGAAGATACATACAATGAAATGTAATGCGAAATTTGTTAAGCACTCTTATACTCCCTCATTCGGTAGAATACAAATTTCCGGTAACGCATGGCGTGGCGTTTCTTGCCTATTTGTATTGTACGTGCTGACAAATTATAAATGCCTAATTACTGGTTTTAATTACGCTGGAACGTGAGATGGGGACGGTTTACAACACTTCAGTCCTCACGCAAACATACCCTTATGTTATACAATAAACATTCCCATTCCCGATTTCACCTTTCAAATTAATCAGGTCAAAAACGACCGTCAACGGACGTCGACGTCGGCAACATTCACTAGAATCCAAGGGACGGAAACAATATAACGGAGCGCCCAACCACTTGACATTTGTCAATAAGGCCATTTCAAATATGGGAAACAATACCAAATAAATTATAAGAATAATTCTTGGAAATATATATTTTTCATTGAAATTACTTATTATTGTGCCTTGTTTTGATCCTCTTAAGGTTTAAGGAGAGAATGATTTATTAACAAACTGTTGTTCCTCATGAATTTATCGTAAACTTAAATGCATTTCTCGAGTTGCAACATGTCGCTGTTAAGATTGTCATTTAGCGGTGAATTGATTCGCTGACGTTATATCACGTCACTATTCGCACAGTAATCTACTTTGTACGACAAATTATGTGTGATTGCATTAGTTAAAAATTAATACAGTAGTTTAATGAAGTGCCAAATTCCAAACTAAACTTCAAGAAAATTGTGTACGCTAAATGATGACGTCAATTCATGCTCTCTACACTCTGCTCTTTGCTCGTTGTGCGTGGAATTGAGTAAATACGAGCGTAATTCGTAATTGTTAGATAGTGTACAAGTGTGACTGAATAGTAATGTAGGAGTGCAAATTGTATGACTTTTGTATGAGCAATTTACAACTTAAAAGAGCAGATTTGAGTCGTGACTTATTTGCATTTACATGTGTAATTACAACAACAAACAATGAAAAGAATAAATTCTTGTTTGGACAAGGAGTGATTTCATAACACGAGATCATTTTGTACTTGGGACTCTTCAGTTCTTTATTCGACATGACTTGCAGATTCGAAAGATATTTCTGACTATAAAAACGAAAGGGAAAGCCCACAGATTTTTTATAGGGAAGGTCATATTCCAATGAACGGAAGTCTGACTCACTCACGTGGACAATCTTTCCGTATAAACCATCCGAGTGACATTTTTATCATCATCTTGATATAGTTAGTTTCATACACTCACAATTAGTTCCTATTAATGAATCCATGCATTCCTCTTGGTAGGAATCATGAATGAATGAGTAGGCGTTTGGAGAACTAACTCGAATTAGATCGCATGAGCTTAGCAAAATTTTGTCGCAAAAAAAATCATTCGTGTATTACATGTGAGACATGACCATGAACAGGCTGGGCTATTCGTGTTCCTTTGTTTAATTTCACCACAATTTTCTGTGAATCTCGTTCAGGTACACTAAGCAAATCCAAATTTATCTGCTACTGGCTATTAATGGAATATAGTAATACATATATGGAACTGCCCACAACATCGCAGAGCAAACGTATTTTAGTGAGTAATATGGTCAATGAACTATAATAAATTCGATACAATCTTCTTAACTCGACTACTCTCCTTAGGCACATCGGTTTGATTTAGAAACAAACGTCTTCATTTTTTATATTGTTTGAGAATGTGTTCGGATTCCACGGAATTTCGGGTTGATCATAATTGTGAAATTCTACGAATTGACCTAACACATATCATAAGTGCATATGTACTGCAGAATGTGGAACCAATTCAATTAGTTATTTTTAGATACATGTACTACTTCCGGAGTTCCATTTATGGTATGAGTGACTTTAGCTACGCAATAGAGTTACTATTGTACGATTATTTTACTAGTACTCATTGTTACATCAGATTGGTTGGTTATTAAACCAAAGAGGTTTTCAAGGATTACAAACAATTGCAAGGCCTTCTCATTAAACATATTACGATCATTGCGGACAGGCCGTAAATCTTAATGCTTCATTCTGTCTCTTCTTTTACGTAGATAATTATGTAAATAATACGCTTGCTTGCTAAATTTTAGAGAAATGTTTTTACCAGAAGAGATACAATGAATGGAAAATCCATGCTATTAAATATATAACTCGAATTTAGATTTTCTACGGAAAAAGTAAATTGCAGGCGAATCGTAAATTGCAAGTAAATGTGTGCATAAATACTACATATTTTCAAAGTATTAAAATAGGAATAGTAGTAAATAATAGTACTGCATGATTCATGGAAGAATTAAATCTGCTAATTTGATTGGTTGAGCTCCGCCTTTAAAGGCTAGCAAGTATAAAATTACAATTTTCGTTAAGCCAAACAAATAAGAATGAACCAAGTAATCAATAAAAATATCACAAAAATATGAAACGAGTTAGCCAAAGCTGAACTATACAAACAAATCACAGATTTCAGTCGTGATGGAAGAATTCTGAAACGGAAGAATACGAATATTTGTTTTACTGGGATGAAGGTGTGTGAACGTGTGAATAAATAGTTTTGATAAGTTAGATAGTTTTTTTTCACAACAATAGTATTTGAGAAACGGGTCAAAACTTAGAGTTTGTTTGATAGAGTTATAATAATAAAAGCCGAAAGCCTCGAATTGAATTGAACACAGATTAAATATTTCCAGAAGACATTTTATTTTGACACCATGTATGTATGAACTGTTGACATGACTAGAAACCACACCTGCTACTTCTAATAAGTTGAGGGTTGTCGACAGTTCATTTCAGTTACAGGAAGGAACAAGTTTATTCGTCTACTTCTAATAGTTAAGGGTTGCCGGCAGTTCAATGCATTTACAGGAAGGAACAAGTTGATGTGATGTAGCACGTAGGAGCATACCAAGTCTTAATTCTACATTTATGTATTGAAAATGTATGTAGTACATTCATCATAACTTCTATTTATCCATTTCCCGTAAATTAGACTTAGGTACACGTTTAAATTCTTGCACTTTCTTAGTACAACTTGAAGAGGTCAAAATCATTTGCTTATTTTTTTGTTTTGATTCCCGAGAACTCTGAGAAAACCGTTAAAGTGCATAAGTAATTTTCTATAACATTAGGATATAAATGAAATAATTGTTTCTAAAGTGGAACAGTCTCGATGGTCATGAATGTAAAATATTTTGTGATAAATCGTATGTGGTTTGTGCCAATCAATCAAATTAAGGATCTCTTTAAAACTAAAGTAATCCTACTACTATTGGAGATCCCATCGTTAATGTACTTTACTTGAAAATTATAAATGCAAACGCATATTGGTTTGGGCGATTTTGGAAAATCTACATAAGAATTATGTCTGTAATTAAACAGTTTCTGGTGTTTTGAATAAAATATGAACTAAACAGATCAAAATTAATCAATGATAAATTAAGTTTGTATTTATTGACATACTTGGTGTGTACTACAACATGTTTCCAATTTAAGTTCACCGTAATAATAAACCACAGTAATAAAACACTACCGACTACTAGTATTTCGACAAAATTGATCAAATGTATTTAGTATACAGATAAGTAGAAACTAGTACAGATAAAGTAAAACCGACAGAAGAAAAAACTCCTACAGCTGAACACGTTTTGTCCTCAGGACAAGTACAAACTTTTTGTGCATAGAAACTTGGGTGTTCAGAGCAAATTGCATTTCCGTCATAACCAACAATACATTCTTCAAGTGTCTCGCAAGTCTCATTTGCTCTTCTCTTGAAATAACATTTACCTTGGTAAAATCCTGTTTCTTGTTCACCATGTTGTCTTGTATCCCAGCATTCACAATGACCCATCCTTGGATTATTACTTCCAGACACTGGAGCACAAGTTGAAAGTTCACCCAAAGCATTTGGATGGTAACATTGTTGGTCAGCCGTACAGCTGGAATGATATTTTCCAAGAGTAAGACAATCTTCTTTACCGTATTCATGAGTTTGACCCCAAACATAGCCTTCACGACATTGACAAATCTTAGTTGAATTGTAGACGTCAAATTCTTTACAAACTGCTAAATGACTACTCCCAAGTTTACATTCTTCAATATTTTGACAAGTTTCGTTGATTCTGCGCTTGAGTAAGCACTTGCCAGTTACGGGATGGACCCCAGTGTCGACTTTTCCATTTGAATCAGAATCGAAGCATTCACATTTTCTTGAGTTGGAATTACAACGTGAAAGTTGTCCCAGGGCGTTCGGATGAGAGCATTGTAAGTCAGACCTACAAGTGAAATCTAATCCTGTGTCAGCTATTTTGACACATTCCTGAAGTTTATTGTCCCAAGTATAATCGAAATGACAAGCACATATCTTTCTATCCAAATTTGGATTCTCCTGTTTGCAAATTGCTTCACCAGTGATCGTACCATTACACTCATGATCTGTTTCACAAACGTCTCCGTAGTTTTGGAAGTATTGGCATCTTCTATTGACTAAGACAACCGGCTTATTTCCATTGGTCAGAGTATCGTAGCACTCGCATCTTGAAGTATGTGCATAATCTGCACACCTTGACAAGGGTCCTAAAATGGATTCCCTGCACTGTGTATGAGTCATACATCTTGAAGAAGAGAGGTCTACAGAGGCAGCCTTAGCCATCTGAGAAATTGGAGAACACCCTTTGGAGTTGATATCGTATGCAAATATTAATGAGGCGTCAGGGTCTTGTTTGCAATCACAAATCTTGTCAACTGTACAGGTTAGATTTTTGCCTGTGTCACAGGGTAGAGGGTCTTCATTCTTGTTGTCACTTCCTTCTTTCGCAGAATTCTGGGAACAAGTTTCATTGTAACCGGAAAAGGGTTGTCCAGCTACTTGACGCCAAGCATATGGACCGTCGTCTGAGGAGTGGACTAACGATGTGTTTAGCAGGACGAGCACGATAGGAAATAAGATGTATCTTAATTTTTTAGACATTTTGGTTTTGCAAAAAATTGAGGAACTTGGCACAGAATCGGTAGAGGATCGACTGTGGAAGTGTGTGTTATTCGATTTTGCGAATGGCCGACCTGTCTTTATCAGCTGAACCAGCGTGCCCATTTAAAGCATTTATCTCGCAAATAATTTCCACACAGTAGAGAGCGTGTACATTATATCATTTACATGAATCCTAGGAATCACACTGATAGATAACGATGGAATATGTAGGTCCCGAGTGACGAGAGTGCAAGCTTTTAACTAAATCATTAATTGTTCACTATTGGGTACATGGTCCCACACATGTTTTTTTATATAATTTGAAAAACGTCCTATGACCAAACGCTGTTTCGATTTTCTAATTTTTATTTTTGCTAATTTTAGGGTAAAGTCAGTTATGCAAGGAATGATCCGTATCTGTCCTTAAGTTTCTTTCAGAAACATGCAACATATTTGAATAATTGAGCACCTGAATTAGTTTCATGAGTTGTAGAGTGCTTTCCATCAATATGCTTGCACACCGTAAACTTGTTTACATAACTGATTGGTTTATTTACACTACTTTTATTTTTTTAAATATACCTTGGTTGTCAAATTTCTGAAGTTGATTAGCACACAGAATATTACATTTACATTACCTATATCTAGCTTGTTTCATCCCATGGTACGTTAATTGTGACCCTGCATTTAAAGTTTACTATTTCGCATACTTATTTTTATTAATTTGTTTGATTATCTATCCAAGCAAATATATTCTCAGACTCACACAACGCAATACAAATGAATCACAAGGTGTCGCATTGCTTCATTTTTGTCCTCATTGATTTCCTCTAACTGCTAATCAATCAACCCATCCTGAATGTTTCTCTGATTAATAGTTTTGCAAGAATTTATCTCGGCGGAAGTGATTGGCTTAGCTAATCTACGCTGATAAAGGCAAACCAAAAATCCAAAATGGCTTCCATTTAAAGGACATATATTCACAATCGAAATACACATGCATAGAAAAATAGTAATTGAAGAAAAAACTTCTTCTGATAAAATTTTGACTAACAAATTCTCGGATCAAATACTTCATACACGGATCCAAAGCCAGTGTCCGTAATAAAGTTAGCGAATTACCTTTCAGCCTACATTAAACGACCAGAGAGCGAATGAAATTCAAAATTATCTTGAGAACGTTTTTATTTCTAGAAATACCATTTGGTAGCTAGGGTTAGAATTTTGACAGACCTAAAGTCGTATGAACCGTACATATGGATTTTCGCATTTTCGTAGCCTCTTTAGGATTTGCGTTCAAATGCATTTCCAGTATTTCCACCCCTGAATTGCGAAGACATCAGGCAATGGACCTATGTTTGCTCTTCGCCATAACCACGGAGGCTGAACCGTCTCTCTGTACTACACACAGGTTGACCCTTCTTGGCCATAACCAAAAGCACTTACG
>JAQGCB010002757.1:0-10901 GCA_034698835.1 Protaphorura tricampata | reverse complement strand
CAACTCCTACTAAATATTCCATTTGCACGCTCTAATTCCCGACGGGGGAAGCCAAGAAAATCCACTTCATTTTGCTCATTGTGCACTAGATAATACATAAATATACTTTCACGACCCGAAACCCACAAAGTCGAAAAAAGATCCATTGAAAAGTTCTCGTCTTCGTGAAAGCGTACTGGCAACTTGAGGCGTAGTCCCGTAAATCCTTCCATAGACTTACCAGGAAAAAGCCCATGAATCTGAGAAAAAAAGACTTTCACTTTTCGCACCAACCCCTCTCCCGAAAAAAGCTTTCACTTTGAGTTTGTATCTTAAAATATTTTGTTATGTGCCTCGACCCTACAGAAACAACATTCTAATTCGGGGGAACTAAACTTATAAAACTTTGAACTCACAAATATAAACTGAACCCATGCATAATCCATACCATTCGTAACTTTCACCCAGTGGAACTTCAAGGTAGTATCTTTATAGTACTCACGAGGGAAGGTTCGACATAAACTACTCAAACTGAAAACTCAGTGTTCTGTATTTTCTCTAATTCAATTCGAAGGTTCACCATTCAGTTATTTCCCAACTTCTAGTCTAGATTTTCGCCTAGGACAACACTTTGTAATCTTGCCAAAAATCCGAAGAAAGTTTTTTTCTACGAAGGAAAGAATTGATTCTAAATGTTAAGATAACACTAGCAAGTAATATAAGCCCGGCTGATATCATGTGTCGTACAAATTCTTGTTCTTGCCCTTACTAAATTCTAAAAACGTGAAGACAAGTTGTAATAGTTTTTTACTTACCAAGTCGTTCATCAGCCATAACAGTGTGGCAAAGGGCCAAGTGTCGAAAGAACATGTGTACATCATTATCTCCGTTTCGAACAGCATCGTAAAGCGTCTGGTCGTAGAAATTAAACTTGGGTTCGTAGTAAGGATTTCTTGAAAAGTCCACTGGTGGGAGAACGGAATTCTGGACAACAAAATTAAACCAAGTCAGATCAAATTGCTTTACCAAAACATTAAAATAGCAAACTAATCTCCTTGTCTGAATGCGAGACATTTATCCATTAAACAGACATTCATTACAAGCTGAAATTGCTGATGTCACTCTCTCAACACATTTATGAATAGCAGTGCACATGCACAGTAGAGACTTGACAGGCATGCTTTATTTATAATTAATTAACTTCTCTCAAACAAGCTTAAAATGTCTGTCAAGATAATTTAGATTTATTGTAAGTTATTTCATTTGCATGGTAAAATCGGACCGGAGAAAGTATTTGTGTTCTGACGTAATCTAACGATCCAAACTAACGGAATTTAATTTTCGCGATAATGATTCGCAAACAAAAATAAGGGAGTGGGAAAATATTATTGAAGTATAAAATCAACAAAATTTTCAAATTAATTTTTCCCTGTCTCCGGACAGAAATAAATTCTTTTTCAAACGAAAAGAAAATGGGTTTCGTGCCAGAAGACTCGTCAATTATTTATAAAAATAAAAGCCGAAGACTTTCATGGACTAAAGACGAAACCATAAACTTTCCTGGCTCTGACTCTCCGTGACCTTTAGGTGAACTTCTTTTTGAAAATAACCCATTTTCCCAATGACTATGACTCTGAGCTAAAGCTATGAGCTAATGCCCGCAGTCACGACCACGACCTTGGGAAGCTGCCAGAATTTTTTGTCTATTGAATTCCTCCTCGTACATTTCAAGAACAACATTCAGAATTTCGGATATTACTCTCACAGTCCAAATGTTTACGACAATAACTGTGAGATGCACAGTCGTATCAACAAAACGAAATATTGCACCCTAGACTATATTAAATATATCCACTAATATATTACCGAGAGCATATAATTTCTAATGTATTCCTTGTCTTATTTTTATAATTAATATACATGCCTCTTTCAAAGGTCTTAGAGGAATATTCAAAATTGGTTGTAAAACTTCAGAGTCTTGCAGAAATGGGTCTTCGAATAACACCGTTTTCCTCTTTCCTTCTCTTGGAGATTTCTCTGGAACGAACATCTCATCAACTTCCTCATCAAATTTTCCACTCATCTTCTCAGTCAAGAATGCAGATGATTAAATTGTGCATTGGTAGTCACGGAACAAACAAAATCAGAAAAATAAAACCTGAAACTGAACTTGGGAAAAAATAGTTTGAACGTCATGATCAAGGAAAATAATATCAGATCTAAACAAGAACAAGAAAGGGAAGACATTTGACGTCGAACTACAGAAAAATTTACGGGCGTAGACACTAGGAAGAAACTTTTAAAAATTTTAAACCGACGACAAGAATGGCCCGATGAGATGAAAAGACTGCATGACGTGCTAGACAACATTTATTGACTGAGATTAACAGTGTGTACTAAAATTATTAATTTAAAGTAAACGTATCTACAACAACAAAAGGTAAGACGTGATACAGTAGAACCCAATTGAAAACTTACTACAGACTCAACTCCAAACTCAATATATATTAGAGAAAAATACAAAACATGGACAGGTCTGACAAGAATAGTAAATTCTTTTTTAAAATTACAACATGATTGCACCATTAAATCAGTCATTTCAGTGAAGTTTGAATTCGCTGCTTGTATAAAGTAAAGTGAGTAATACTTGATCACAAGCAGTAGATTTAAATCGTAAACGTATGGCACTTTCTCCGCGTTTTCGTATTTTTAAAGAACGGAGAAAGCAGAGAAAAGCACGCATATAATATAAATCTTTAGATCTGCTTCAATTGACTATCATAAATAGTAAAAAAAAAGTTAAAACGAAACACCTTTGAAAAATGGCGTAAAATATTACACACGGAAACAGACTGAAGAATAATTCCAACGTAGACAAGCCATACTCTAAAATCTCAGAGACAAGAGTTAAAAGCTCTCATCGATTCCCAACACATACTAGGCTACGCTAGAGTCTCATCTCTACTCATCCACGGTTTTTCTTGACTTCAAATGATATAGTACAAAAGACTGTGCTAATTGGTACTTCCAATTCCACAAATCCAATTAATTTGCTAAATTGAATAATGTCTATCATCCGACAGATCAGAACGGCACGACAGCTGTGCTTTGATTTGAAAGACATGATATTGCGAAGCTAAAGGGGCTCGCAATATAAATCCTTTGCAAAATGATATATTAAAGGTTCACCGCTGTACAGATTTCTCCAGCTCTGACGATGTGTACATATGTGTATGCTTTAGCTATGTAATCAAACCAGCTATGAGCGAATAAAAGAAGAACTTTCGAATTACAGGTTAGAAAAGCTATATTGGCAAGTCGGACGACATCGATATTTACAGTACGCATGTAGCCTGCTCTATTCACAGAGTAACAGTAGAATTGAACAGAACAAAGAAAAGAGATGAAGAAGCTGAAGCTACTCTAGAGCTCTGGACTCTGAAATCTATCAAAAAAGTAGAAATTGAAATAAATGGAAACTAAAGTTTGAGCCTGAAGGCTCAAATATAAACTGAAACCCGGATTTAGAGGAGAAGAAAAAAGTCAGCAACGTCAGCGTGACCGACGTTGAGAAATGATCTTCTGGATTTTTACGAGTGGTCATGCATTTAATTTAAATCGTGAAGTCCGATCAGTGGCGGTCCTGCGATTTTTTATTATTAGAGGATCGCGTTTTGAGAGTAGAACTTCAGGAAAAAGACGCCCAGAAATACCTTCTAAGAGGACGTAAAAAAGTGCATATTATTATAATTATAATGTAAATTTTTTTTAAAAAATTCAAAACCTGAAATGATTTTTCATCTTTTGAAATTTATCTATGAACGAGAATTAGTAGATCCAATCATTAAGACAATACCCTCCAATACTCTCTCGCCTTTGCTGCGCATTAATTATTCCTAACGCTCATTGAATTTATTTTCTATTATCCTTCAGTAGCCAAGTATCGTCTAGTTTATCATTAAAATGAGAGGCTGTTGGTCGTTTATAAGTAGCTGTCATGGATGAACAATGACAATCGATCCTAAAATACAGGACTTGATGTTCTGCTCAAGGCTTGTTAATTAGCTCAGCCTACATCTGTCCCTTCCCGTCCGTCAGAATCAACTCGAACAGAAGGTATAGAGCAGAAAAGTTGTCTATCACGTGTATGATAAATTATAGAGAGAGAATGTCCATTAAATGATTTTGAGTGACTGTGACTCAATCTTATGTTGAATATCATGTACGGGTGTACTACATTTTCTCTGTCCAACCAAACCTAATTGAATTAGTTTGTACATCACGGAGAAAGGTTACATTGTACAGGGTGGTTTCTAACTTATTCCCTCCCCTTCAATTCTCTACAAAAATAAGTTTCTTATGAAAACATATTAAACTAGAATCGGGTAGAATAAATATATAAGTACCACACTGTATGTAATACTAAAAAGAGGTAGTCTCTGAGTCTCTGACAACTTCACTCTCTAACCAAACAGAAAGGAACAATGTACTAGTCAAATGGAAACATTATGAGACAATGAGTTTGTTTTGCAAAGCGAATGCATATGTAATGTGGACTTAACTAGACGGTGTGTTAGACGATAGACCGCAAGGCATAAAGGAAGGACAATATGCAAATGAAAGCTCAAGCTAGGACACTTTTCAAAATACGGAGAACTTTTAGCATGCCGAAATGTGGTAGCAATATTATGTGCCAAGCTAACAATAGCAAGGTAACTTTCCATGGCGTTAAGCAAAGTTCGAGTCAGGGCTTCCGAATCGACTATATCACGAATGGCTTTATATGTCAAAAAAAGAACTGCTTGGTTCATTTGATTTAATCTCCCAATTTTGATCCTTGAGATATGACCGTTAAATTTATTGGAGAAATGAAATAATCTGGACAGAGTTGAACTTCACTTAACACTATGGAGAGCTACCTCATAGTACAGTAAAGTTGGTCTATTTTCAAACAAACTCGAGGACGGGAAAAGAGCACACGCAAAAGCACATGTGCTGTGCGTTTCATAGAGTGATAGAGAGAAAGCAAGTACAAAAAACCCAACACTCGGGCATGTAAAGGGAGAGAGGAAGTCAGGGAAAGTAGAAAGTAGAACAAGAGAATGGACGAAAGGGCACGTCGTCATATGTTAAACTTACCTCTAAATTCTCAACCACTTCACCCGTTTTAGGATCGATTATTTCACCATATGATTTCCCAGCGATCGTACACTTGTTGAAAGTCATGATATTCTAAAGTTACAAAAACAAAAGAATACAAAGTTTTAGTTTAGTATAACCCTTGTACTTTCAGTTTCGCGTGATACAGCTGCTCCTCCAAATTGTCAGTACCCGACAAACGATACTTTATCTCCCTTGGGGGAGTTGAAACATGTCGGACTGAGTTGTCGAAATTAGGTGAACATCCGTACTTACATATGTTGAATGAACGGGAAATACAAACAAACTCGAACGATTGAGTTCTAGATTGCTTCACCCACTGTTAAATGTTGAAGTCAAAGGTCTAACGATAATCGCCGAAACTGCAGCAATTTTACTTAAGCAGAATATACTCTACAAACACCCCAAAAATAATCGTTCTTTGGCGTTGACTCGATGTTACGAATCAAATTGACTGTGGAAATGAACAATTCGCGAACATTAACTTCGAACATCGTTCTCCACTTCGACGAAATATAGAATTCTGAAGAACCCTTTTCTAGCTAAGCGTTCGTTCTCATTAGACATAAAACCCGACTTCCACTAAAGCCAAGGAACTTAATTTCAGTTCCCTTTGCTAAAAACTACTAAAACGTGTCCATAAAACTCGAAAATCAGTACTAAAACTTGTTCTTTAGTAAAATAAAATGGATAAAAGTTCAGTACCAAAAATAAAGTTCAAAATACTCAATAAAATTCACCTGCGTAAGAGTACCGGTCTTGTCCGAGAAAACATACTCAATCTGCCCTAGTTCTTCATTCAGCGTCGTTGTTCGTGCCTTCGCCGGTGTATCCGTGGCCTCATGGTGCATTTTCAAATCCCAATTAATGAGAAAGCTCTGGAGGAGTCGAATTACTTCAACACTGGAGAAGATGGAAACACAGCCAATGTAAAAAAATTAGACAATCGAAAATCTCTTCCAAACACAAGATTCGTTCCAGAAAGACTCTGGTCCAGATTAATTCTCTGGAGGACAAGAGTCCAAGGAAATGGCATAAGAAAAAAACTGGATCGAGAATGTAGTACGTGTGTGCGCCATTACTAATCTCATTTATTAAGAACGAGTCGGAGAGAGAGCCTGTAGCTGTAGCGTGTGGCAAGAAACTCCCATTAAAAGATCACTTCGACCAGTGGAGAAAGTAGTTTCATCATATGAATACCCCGGACTCAAAATACTCCTTAATCCTTGACACGTGTCTCACAATCTCATACGGATACGTTACATTTCAGCTTTCTAAGTTTTCTACTCTAGTATCTAGTTCAAATTAATTTGTCCTGAAGTGCACATATGATTACACAAAAATCGTCATCGCTGACAAACTATGTATAGGTACATTTGAGTTTTATCAATAACAGTAAGTTTGAATTCGAAATCCGATGGGAAATTTCGTTGATGCGTTAACTTCAAAACGAGTCAGACTAATCGCTTTAAATAAGAAATAAAATAGTAAAAATGAACCCACCTGACATAAAGGGATATGGGCACAACGGTATTTAAGATAATGGCGTAAGAGAAAAAGACAAGTAGTGAGATGATGACAGCTCCCTCAACGGGTTCTTCTGGAATAATAGAATCCCAGGGTAGAAAAGTCTTGAAATGGCGACCAATCATCGTTTCCCAAACTGCACACGCGATAGTACAAAAGAGGCACATGGACAGCAAGAAAAAAACGATCTAGACCAACAAAGGAGAAAAAAATGTAAAAATAGGAGCACAACTTCTGTCAAGTCATCTTCTTTTCCTGCCGATACATTAACCACTACGGCGGCACTTCATGGCGTAACGTAGAGAAAGAAAATACCAATTCACTTGACATGACTGACTCAGATTCAATGCCCAACTTGTCTCGATCCGATCATGGATTCCCGAGTCACAAAAATATCTGGATAGAATGTACGGTTCCTATCTACACTTGAACGTAATATTACATTATATTGACTTTCTCCTGTCAAGAAAAAGAAAAAGAAATAATACAAAAGGCGAAAGATTCACAATTCTTTCGCACTCTGTGGGTTTCCATTCATGTTGGTTTCCATCTCTGACTGTGAGAATATCAGAACTATGTTAGTTCTCTGTCATTGTAATAAACCGTTAGAGTTGAGTCAAGGGATTATGGTTTCCAGAAAAAGGAAAATAAAGAAAATAGTAAGCTCAACCATACACTTACCCCTAGGATAATAAAATTGAGCAAGCGATCAATACTAGTTCTCTTGAATTTCGTCTTCCCAGAATTTTGCATTAGTTTTGTATCCGGACCAGCGAATAAAACTAAAATATAAAGACAGTGCATTTAATTGTATTTAAAATATGAATGGGGTTGCCAGAAATGTTAAACAAAGTTAAATATAGGAACATCAAAATTAAAACAGTACGTGGTTCATTACCTACACCATAGCACCATTGTGTATTTCTTAGAATGCAACCTCGAAGCAGAACTCTGTCATTGTCGAGAGCAAACCTGCAAATTTTTTAATTAAATGAGATATTAGCTTATATACTTGTGCTACTTGTGCAGTGCTGGATGGTCCATGACCTTTTGTGTGCATAAACTGAATTGTTGACGGGATATACACATTTGCGTATATTTCGTGATGTTGTGCTTTCGGCTACTATACACTATACTGCTTCAGTGAAATTCGAATGAAAGTAAGTGAAAGCAAAAGTATGACAACTCTTTTCTTGTCTTTTTTGCGAGAGGTTAAAATACCTGAGATAACAAATATTAAATAAGTCGAGATACCAGCAACATCATCACTGTAAGATAATTTTTAAATTCTTTGAAGTGTTCAGAAGTATGAGCAGTCAACCATATTACACTAAAAATAAAAATAATAAGCTCTTTCGGGAAGTACCCAATGTTGTTGTAGCTTCACAGGTCATTTAACATTTGCTCACAAATAGGGTGCTTGAGAAACATAAAGAGAAAGTATATAGCCGGGCTTCGCGTTAAAACCAGCACTGAGAGTGTGGTCCAAACTTTCACCGCCATGCCATCCCAGTAGAATAACGAAGGAACTTAAGCATTAACCTAGATTATAAAAATGAACTCACTTTTTCCCTCTCCAAGCCATAGTTCCTTCAAACTTATTGAGATGATTATTAGGCGGCTCACAAATAATGTCAGCATCAAATGAACCCAACTTCTCTGGCTCCTGACCCATTTCTGCCGTTTCCAGAAGGCATTGACGACATTTTAGATTCGTCTCTCTATGGAAAGACAAATATTAAGGCTCGATATCAACATCAAAAATTACTAGACTGTAGTAAAGTTCAATTTGTTCTTTAATCCCTACTACAGGGTTCTTCTAACGCGCGCTGGGATTACAAGAGCTCGTCTTCTAAAACCGAACTCGACCATGAAATGTACTTTTTCGTAAAGCGCAAGTTGTAGTACGGATTTACGCTCAATTTAAAAACAACTGATTTTGAACGAATTAAATATTGACGGATTAGAAGAGTTTGAAATACAACCAAATGGTGATTGAAGTACCGTTTGGCTGAGTATTCTAAAAAAATATTACATGGCCAAAACCATTAATACGCTTTTCGAAGTTGAATTCAAACAGATTTCAAATGGCCTAAACATAGTGGTTTAATTACACCAGTCAAGAACCACTTCCGATAAGACTCTTGCAACTATGAGACTTTCTGTTGTTAGCTTTTAGAATTATCATAGGCTTAAGAAGTCTATTTCTTTGTTGTATTTCAATGCATTACGTTTTCCTCGAAATATTTTCTGGCATTATTCGCAACTCCACCATTAATGAATGAATGAGTTCGGTATGGCAGACAGACGTAACCTTTAGAATTGATGAAATAAAGAAAATGGTTGGAAACAACTTTTCAATTATTCATTCGTGAGTCTGGTACTTTACTCTGATTTCACTTCCCCTACTTCACTTTTTCAACAAGAACTTGAGAAGATTACATTCTACATGATTCATGACAATCGTCACTCGAAAGGATTTGTAAATGGAACGTCTGATGGTACCAGTCAGTTGGGTTTTATAATACGAGTAAAAGATACAGGACAATTTATCAAGAGACACTTAAATCCGTCTAAAAAATTAGGCAAAGATGAAATCCTTTCTCAATCGTCTATCATTATATGTCAGAGCAGGCCACATTCTTTCAGCAGTACTAATCTTAGAAACCTACTTGAGCCATTTTTACTACATGCGAACATTTTCATGGGCAGCTTAAGGTTTGTTTAATGGCAAGGTTCGACGTCCCAAAGAATTTGATCGATCACTCCGGGCGTAACCTAGCAATTGTGATTAACATTTCATTACCCGTCCAACTCAGCAGTCTCGATGTAACATAGACCGTTGGGCTCAGATGTGGAGAGTAAAAGGACGTCGGCCGCCACGAATTGATCATTTTCCATTCTAATGACATCGCCAACTTCAACCTATCGGAAAAAAAGTTGGATTAGGTTAGGGAGGATAAAATCAAATAAAAGCAATAATACTCTCATGGAATATTACAGTCTGTAAACAATTTCTATTTATTTTTCCTGTAAACCTTTCACCCCCGGAAAAGGTTGTAAATTTAATTTTAAGTTCAAAGATCATGTCACCCTAAAAATCCGTTTTCCCATTCAAAAGAGTCAGACCCTATTGACAATCACGCATAGATCGCGACTTTCGGCCTCTTCGTCCAAAGTGACTTTATGTCCGTCGTTAGAATTCGATCCGACAAAAAATGAGGAAAAAGTGGAACCCAATTCTCTCGTATATGTTTTATCATTGTCTAAATGTCAATAGAACAGTAGAAAGGAAACAGTCCGTACGGAAAGGTCAATTTCGTTAAAGTCGAACCGGAAATTCCGTTTTCAATTTCTTTCCTTTGTCATATAGAAGGAAGGACACGGCGTGGACCCATTCCTTGACACTGACATTAAACGGGTAACTGAGATTTAGGTACATGAATCGCAAAATAAAGTCTCTTCTTTCTTATATTCTGTGAAAACATTGCGATAATAAAAATTACTTCCTCGCTAAGCACTCGAGTTGCAAATGCCAAAAGAGAAAAACAAGTGGAGGGATTTACAAATTTTTGAAGCACTATCTATAACGTATGCAAAAAGTGCAAAAAATGTCTACCAACCTTAAACCAACGTTCCTCCACCAAATGACCTTCGCGAAGCACCAACGATTTTCGATTATTGACTTGAGAGTCACTCCGGTGCCTTTGCTGTTTTTGGGAAAGGAAATGCATAGAATTAAATATTAAATTATCACATCTTCTCAGACATCTGGAACTACAGTAAATATAACGAACTTCATAGGCTTTAGCGTACTCCAATTTTAATGTGGGATATTTGAATATCTGAACCAATTCATTTTGACAACTTTTTCATTAAAATAGTCAAGACAATGGTTCTTTCTCCTTTCGGATTTTAAAATATAGTAAACCCTTTTGGAACGGTTTTGAATGGTTAGAAAAAGACATGGCAGAGAGACTGTAAAGGTAAAATGTACTTACATAGTCATCATAAGCATCTTTGGCGGCTGTTAATGCGAGCGGAACATGTAAAAGAACAAGAATAATTTTTTAAGAACACAGATCCAATACGTATTTAGAAATGTTTGGCCAAATAAAAGTTACTTTTTCTCTTCGTTTAGAAGAGCCAAAAATTAAACTTGAATAAGACATTGATGCGGAGCGACAATTCCATTACTCAATTTTGTTCCTTGTGTCATTCGTTCGACTCATTAT
>JAQGCB010002756.1:0-10902 GCA_034698835.1 Protaphorura tricampata | reverse complement strand
ATGCGATTGTAGTCTGCATCTTGTTCCATTGGGTGTAAATCCACTATACTTGAGGCAAATTTGATCTCAAGACGCTTTGTATTAAGTGCGTCCGTGACGTTTTCGTTTAAGCTGCGTAGGGTAAAAAGTAAAGGAGCAATATAGAAGGTATATTAGTTAAAGCAATTTTTTTGTTACTCCGCTTTAAGATGTGTGCTACCGTAAGGATGATGTTTTAGAAGCATGACTGGCCACGGACAGACAGACATGGCGATTTTATAAGCCCTCACAGGACTAACGTCCACGGGCTAATAAGGGCACTCAAACAGACTTCGCAGTTTCGCACCTTCGCAGTTGAGCAGTTTCGCAGATTTTCTGCGCAAGCGCGTTTCTAATTCGCAGAAGTGCGATACTTGACAGCCTGAGTTGGGTTTCTTGGATATTTGTTTCGCACTTTCGCAGCCAAATACTTAAAGGGTAGACTTTGGGTCAATTTCGTAATTTTGACAAGTAATTAAACTACAAGTTGACTATAAATTAATCTGTAATTAACCAATTACAGTAAACATTTGAAATTCACTCATTTTAATCATAATTAGTTGTAGGCAGGCTTGGGCCATTTACTTTAAAGATGTTATTAAAATACAACTATACAACTTACAAATTACACACTCACTTTTGGAATTAATTTAATTACAATAGGAAATGGAATTTTTAATTACAATTACTTACGGAAATTTGTGAAAGTAATTAATTGCAAGTTCAATTACGTAGTTGTGATTGCAATCTTGTAATTTCATTACAAAAGCAAACGCAAATGACCCAAGTGTGGTTATAGTAATTGAAATTGATTGACCCCACTGAAGTCAATTAACCACGTCCACTTTCAATCAAACAAATCGGAGTACAAAATTCAAGACTCACAGATCGGAATTAAATTGTCACGTTCACTAAATACCTCAAATACATTCACATTTTCCCCTCCGTGATCTAAAATTTTGATTTGGAAAATAAAAATGAATAACACAAGTTGAGTTTCGCAGATTAAACCACCTATTTTTGACTCGCAGTTCTGCGAAGGCTTCGCAGATGCGTTGACCAATGAGAGCGCTGCATTCGGCCATGTGACTTCGCAGATCTGCGAAACTGCGAAACTGCTAAACTGCGAAACTGCGAAGACGCAGTCTGAGTACCCTAAATATGTGTAAAAAACGATTAAATTGTGTGAAGCAATCTAGCAATATAGTGAATAATACCAGCTGAATCGTTAAAAAATCATTGTCTAACTGTCGTCAGCAGTAGGGATTTGGGTTCTACTAATTTACTCACGCATCAGACGAAAGACTTAAATTCACATTTACAGAGCTGTATATAAGGAGTAGACTTTGTTACACAGACAGAAAACAAACACAGATTATTGCACTATTTTCTCTGAACATAAAATCTGATAGGATAACATGACAAGTGTTGGCTTATATTTTTCACTTTGAGCGTAAGTGTGCCTTTGGCCTTAATGCCAAAAATTTGAAGAAAATTTGAATTTTTTATTGATAATCTACATTTTTCAAACGTGGAGCTCCTCCTGAGCTACGGGTTTCCCAGCAGAACCCCATCAACAAGACGAACTGGCTATCCAAAGCCCTGAATTGAAACTAGCTTACGAAGAAACAGGAATTGTCCCAGACGTGATTGACGAAGGACCATGGAAAAGATTGAGAGTAAAATGGAAAACGGTAGAAGCAAATTTCGGCCACTCACACCAAAAGAAGTCGCGGGTCAACCAGAAGTTGTATGGTAAAACTCATTGGAGAAATTCTATTGTTTGATCTTGGTTGGTAGGTATAAGTTGCAAAGTCATTGTTGAAATTAATCTAATTAGCGCCGTTAGAAATTAATATTCAGAAACATTTGTCTGAACATTAGTGATTCGGTTATTTATCATATTGAAGTATTAGCTCCAATTGTTGCTATAATAAATGTCGTTGAACATTCAGATTAAGGAGAGACAGGTGTCTGGATTAATTGAATTATTTTATTTTTGAAATAGTCGTAGCTGTGAAATCAATATTTTGCAATATGTAGTAAATAAAATTTCAATATTTCATAAAACATTATAATGGATTATAGATTTAACCTAAATTGTGTGAAGTAACGGAGGAATGAATGACAAGGTCAACTAAATCGTTTTGGTTATGGAAAGCTAAAAGCAGAAGATGGAAGTTGCTCTGGCAGAATGGAAGGAATAATGTTGACATCTCCCCGAGTTCTGAAGGACCAAGTCTCCAGTCCCATGTCCCTTGTCATTACTTCACAGCAAGACTTCGTCAACTGTAAAATCAAATTAAATTCAAAGTGACGTTTTAGCTCCAACCAGTTGTAATCAAGTTGAACGCGGAGATTAAAAATGTTTCAGTCTAGTCTAACCTCACAACAATGTACGGATAGGTGTTTGAGACTTGTCATGGAATAGAAACCCAAGTATCCGCTCAGGTCAGTCAAAAGCTTCCCTGTGCCCTCATGGTCCCAACCCTGCTCAATGGATAATGATCTCAAATCTAGGGAAAATGTGTTCAATATTTATTTTTATTGATTTGTTTGTACTTTTGTGAACCTAACGCCGTTGAAGTATACAACGTACTTGTTAAATTCCCAATGGATGGGAATTGAGAATGTTGACTCCTTAGATTCAAAATCAACTCTCTCCTTTCCACTTCCAATGGGATTTTGTCCAGGTTGTCAATAGTGTGTCTCAATTCTTGGTGAGCATGGGAAGGAATTCCAGTCAAGATAGAATCCAGAGAGACATTGGCTCGCATAGTTCCGAGCATGTGTAAAGATTCCAATTGAGGCATATGTGAGCAGATTTGTGTGAGGATTGCTGGGCCATCTAGTTCAATGTCTATTCGTAGATTGGTCAGATTTGGAAAAACCATGAGCATTTGATTGAAGGCATGGATGCTGAAGTAAAGGTGAAGTGGTAATATTGATTTCATGGATGGGCATGGGTCAGACGCTGGGAAGAAATCATCAATTTCTCTCAAAAAGAACTGCCCAATTTTCAGCTCTTCCAACACAGGAAATATTTCACTCAAATTGGCATCTCGGGTGCTAAAAAAAGTATCGCCCAAGTAGATGTAGAATTTTTTTAGGTGTGGGAACTTGAGGTGTAGCAATGTCATAAAATTACAATTCTCGACCTCCCACATTGTGAGACTTTCAAGTGTGTCATTGCATTGAGTCTGAAAATTGAACAACCATTTGTGGGTTTCGTGGCCGTAGGCGTTGATGACGTAAGAAAACTTCTTCAACTTGAGTGCTCTCGGTTTCTCCGTCAGTTTAAGAAGTATCTCTGAGTGTTTGGAGTCATCAAGGATTTTATTCCAAATCTCTAATTCTTGGATCGAGGATTCTCGCCCCAGTTGTTCAATCACACTCAGCACTTTCAAACTACTAGGATCCTTCACTCTCCCGTCAACATTGCGCCGATCGAGTGTGTCATAGAGACTAAGAGAAGAAATATTCTCCGCAGCCGTGATGAGTTCCTCCACAAATGTTGGACAAAATTTATTCCTTTCCTCTGGATCGTCGTGCCAGACAGTTAGCTTTTTTAAAGATGTCAATTTGGGTTTCGAGTTTTCTGGAAATAATTTGGAACCACCGCCTGCGGAACGTGAGCGAATTACCAAGGGAACATGGAACATTTCCAATTTGGGTGTGGCTCGGAGTAATTCCGCTATGTCTTCTACCATAAATTCTCCAACGTCAAAACGAATTGACTGAGTCGTTTTCCCACACAGTTGAAGAAATTCTTGACCAACTCCATCTGTTGTACAAAATGACCCGAGTTGAAATTTTCCAAATGGAATCCCAAACGTATTTGATCGAAAGACATCAACAAAATTCTCAAGTGTGTGTATTTTGTTTGAGTCATTCGCATGGATAGCGACGTCGTAGACTTTACGAGTGACAGGAATCGATGACATGGCCCAGGTCTTGCACACCAATCGGCATTCCTTCAAATCCTTTCTTCCCAACTCTTCAAAAACTTTCTCCAGAATCTATGCAGAATTAATTAGTCAATCAATTAAAAATTAGTTAATCATAATTAAAAATGTTCCCCTCCTTGGATTTCTTTGTGCTCCTCAGAGATGGCCAGATAGTGTGGTGATTGCATGGTGATTACTTTTTTAATTAAAATTATCAATTAACGTAAAAGTAATAAAAGCATACCACATTGTTGAGGAGTGGGTGTTCATGTCGCTCCGACCCCTGACCGTATGCCTCACTCATCCTTCCAGTTCCACCACAGCACTGAATAGGACAACCTAATAAAAAAATACCTAACATTTAATGAACCTATTACAAGGAATACTATTCTACCACCACAAATCTCTTAGCTTCAGTTCAAATCAAACATTCAGAAATTCCATAGTAAAAAAATGAAAGGAAAATCACCGAAATAAAAGACAGTTCTCACTGTATTGCTATACGAATATCCGAATGAGACCAAATATTTTTTTAGAACAATCTTTATTTCTTAAAATTGTATCTGTGTATTAAAATCTTTAAAGGTGATTTGGTCAATGAACCGAAAAAAAATTTGTTTACAGATATATCCGCTAATCTCACAATTTGGAACACTTTTTATCTCTGCTAATTATTTTCCATAATTTTAGATACGGTTAGGAAGTCTTGTATTTTGACTAACTTTTTGATTATCTCCAATTGAAATAATAGTGTGATGTGCTCTTGTTGTATCGATGATTTTTTTGGATGAAATAATTATTATTGGTTGATTTGATGGAAAAGATACCGCGAAAGTCATAGGCCAAATGATCATCTACTGCAGGAGTATGTAGAAGCGAATAAAATATATAAATCTGTATGTAAAAGTAAGGACGAAGAGTTTGAGCTCATCCGTGAAATGCAGTTACATAACATTCGAGATGCCCGGACTTTCTGGGGTACTATAAAAAGCCTGCATCCGCCCAACTGGACTACTAACTCCATTAGCAGAGGTATATGGTACGACTACTATAAGTCCGTTTTCACTTCAAATAACGATGAATATAGCATTCCAGACCTAACACACGAAGATGCTGAGCATGATCCAGTACTTGACGCCGACATTACGGTTCCAGAAGTGGAATTATCAATGAAAAGGCTTAAGGAAAAGAAATCTCCAGGGTCTGATTTAATACCCAACGAACTCCTGAGTCTCAGCCCACCATCAGTCCTCTTGCTCTTGTGCACCCTTTTCCAAAACTGTCTCAGCTCAGGCAGTGTTCCATTTGAATGGTGTGTTGCTACTATTTCGCCCATCCTAAAGAAAGGTGACTCAGCATGCCCTAATAACTATCGCCCGATTGCACTCCTAAATACTATGCTGAAACTGTTTACAACGATCCTGAACACCAGACTGAACTATTGGATAACTGTGAAAATGAAATTGTCTGATTACCAAGCAGGCTTTCGAAAAGGAATGAGCTGTCAAGATCACATTTTTACATTAACATGCATATATCAAACCCAGCTGTTAAAGGGAAAGGAGTTGTACTGCTGTTTTATTGATCTGAAGCAAGCTTTCGACAGCCCCGACCACAGCAAGCTCTGGAAAGTTTTACTTGAATTTGGCGTTTCTCGGAGATTTATACGTGTCTTCCTTTACTTGTACCGATTTGCAAACGCAAAGATTAAGACACCAGAAGGACTCACAGACCCCATCAAGATAATGAAAGGTGTACTTCAAGGTGAATCAGCTAGTCCAACACTATTCAATATATTTATTGATGGTTTGGCTGATGAACTGTACAAAGCTCCACTTCTCTCTGGCATTAAGTTACAATCGAGAATAATCCACCTCCTGATGTATGCAGACGATTTAGTACTGATGGCAGAATCCAAGGAGAGCCTTCAGAGAAAAATTGACATCGCCAAGAAATTCTTTACTGACAGAGGCCTGCAAATTAATCTTACAAAAACTAAAATCCTCGTGTTTAGAAAGGGCGGCCGACTAAGAAAAGCGGATATCTTTTCATGGGGTAAAGAACAAATTGAATGTGTAACTTCATATGTATATCTTGGTGTTCCCTTCCATTCTTCCGGCTCTTTTACAAAAACCGGCGAAAGTTTTGTCAGAAAAGGACTCGCGGCACAGGGCGCAGTGTTCCATACACTACGCTTCTCCCGAACAATGGATATGCACCTCTCAAACAAATTGTTTGACTCCATTGTCAAATCTACGACATTGTATGCTGTGGAAACTTGGGGACTGCTACACCATGATATTCTGGAGAAAGTTCAGCAAGCTTTCTATAAGCGAGTGGTTTCGCTCCCAAGAAACACACCCCGTTATTTTATCCGTCTCGAAACTGGCAAAGCACCCCTGAAAGTTGAAGTCTTCAAAGCTGCTCTACGCCTCTGGTGTAGAATTCTCAACTCGAATGAGAACTCCGTTATCCGCGAAGCATACAAGACCCTGAAACACGCATCCAGTAACTCAAGCATCGAAAATAAAATTAAGGTTAGCTGGTTCTGCCAGCTATGTGAATACCTGGAGGACCTTGACCATTTGACCTTACTAGATTCGGAAGACCCCCAAGAAGTGAGCCAATGTAAAGACATCCTGCTATTGATGCTTTCCAAGAAGACAAGAGATGCTGACATTGAATCTGCTCGTAACTCATCAACAATGCCACACTACGGATCATTAAAAAATCCTGACATCCTTGTCGAACCACATCTGAACAACACACTCCCTAAGTATCTAGCAACAACAGTGGCTCAAGCAAGACTCGGGTACCCTACCATGTACAACAAGAGAAAGTGGCATAAACTCGGAATGACAACCGATACACCGTGCAGATTCTGCGGTGACCCAGAAACCTTTTACCATGTTATTGAGTCTTGCCGTGGTTATGACCTGGACAGAAACACCCTTATGCCCAATTTCCATACAGGCGGAGATATCCTAAAATTCATATACGACCCCGGAACGGATAAAAATGACCTCCTACAGCTCTACCTGCTGATCTCGATTATCTGCAAAAAATTCCCTCCACCGTAATGCTGACCCCCCCCCCTTCACTTCCAGCCCCTCCCCTCGTATTCAACAAAACATGGACACTTGCTGACTGGACTACTGGCCACACTACGAACACAGCTATTATTATTTTATTGTATTTTATTTGCGACATTCATGACTCTGATTGTAATTTCCATTATCTATGCATTATCAATGAAAAACATTACCTATCACTCATTACCATTAACTTATTGAAATTTCAAACTGTTGTACGATCTATTCTTGTAAAATCTTCGTATCTTTGAATGGACCTCTGGTCATATCAAATAAATTTCTTCAATTCAATTCAAAAAATATAAAGGAATTACTGTGGCCTGTTTAAAGTGGTCAGGGATGTGACCAACTTTAATAAAAAAAGTAAACAAAATACTGAGCGGTATGAGCAACGAATTAATTGTCATTTGTAAAAAGTAAGCTGGAATAGGATCTTGATTACTCCCACGAAATTTAAATCCTTTTAAGGCCTCTTTTATGTGGTCCGGTTCAATAATTATTTCTTCATTAGGTAATTCTAATCTCTCATTATTAATGGAATGTAAATAATCCTTTTCAAACTCCTCGTATTTAATTGGTTCATCATTTTCAACCAAAAGCGTTTTAGCGAAAGCATCAGCAACTAAATCATCACTAATTATTACCTCTTTTTTAATGATAAGTTTAATATCAGGCTTAACAGCCCTAGTTTTACCCCTCAACTGATCCAAAACTTTATAGATAGGTTTAGACTCAATAAGCTTATCAAAAGCAGCAACGTAATAATTATTATAACTCCTATTTATTAAATTAATGACTTTATTTCTGCTAGAGTTAAAAGCTTTGAAATCCAAATCACTTTTAGTTGCTAAAGCCTTCTCATGTAGTTTGTTCCTAATATTAATCGCACTACTGATATCTCCAGTAAACCAAGGTACTTTCTCCCCCTTCACCATCATCTTTTTTTGAGGTGCCACTTTATCAGCTATTTTTAACAACATCTCACAAAAATAGTCAGTCATACAATTTACAGTTGCAAAATTTAAAAGGCAACCCCAATTTATATCAGCCACCTCCAAATTAGTTTTGGCCCAATCAACCTTCGCAAAGCTCCTATAATAAATAAGCCGTGGCGGTGACTTTATTGCATTTATTTTCCTCACCAAAAATATACACCTATGGTCAGAGCTCGTTAGAGAAAATACTCCAGAATTAACAATATTTTCTTTCTTTGAAACAATGAGATGATCAATTAGAGACTCAGTTTTACTAGTAACCCTAGTTGGCTCTTTTATCAACTGATTTAAATTAAAGTATTTAAAGAAAATCCCCAATTTACTAGGAAACCTATCCTTTTCAAGCAAGTTTATATTTAGATCCCCCATTAATATCATCTCAAGATTAAAATCAAGCAAAACATGGTATAAATCATATAACGCTCTAATAAACTTCTAACAAGCTTCTGTGTTGCGTCAAGTTCTGCAGTTTATGTATTTTGTCGGTATTTGAATGGAACTCATGATTCATGAACGCAAAAAGGTGATGTATGTTTACTCAAAGTAAATGAAAGTTTACGATGTCAAGATGTATAGGCCAATCAAAGTCCAATGCATCTCTTCTCTATATTTATTTATATATGTAAGTTCGGAGTTAACTGTTGTTATTGCGTAAGATCTGCATAACGCAAGTATTTTTGACGTTCAATGGGAATAACCAACGCCTCAAATAAATCTTTCAAAAATACGCATTGAATCTAAAGAATCCCATTACTTTGTGTATAAATTTATGATTATGGAATAGTGCTGGCTATTTAAACTTATTCAAAAAGCACGTTATAAAACTTAAATCAAGGATATGACGACTTCATCGGTCCAGAGTGTGTCAGTAGTTGGAGAGACACGAAATTATTTTTCGGCTTCTACACCTGGAAAAGACAACTGGACTGATTTCACCCTGCCTGTTCCTTGGGGTCATATTGCTGGTAATGTTGAATTATTGTTAGCGTAGTAATATTTGTAGATAGTTCTTGTGTCCATTCTTATTATTTGGTGTTATAATTCAATGAATCGTAATCGATGCTAGTCCCTAAAATTTTTGGTCCGATCGTATCGTAGTCGAAAGTCGAACTTTTGTTTCATATCGTTGCATTGCGATTTTGTTTCAGGTAAAGCATACGGTGACCCCAAAGGATCACCGGTACTGGCTATTCACGGATTAATGGACAATTGTGGAACTTTTGATACGCTGGTCCCGTATTTATCTAAGTCGCTCTATATCGTTGCTGTCGATTTACCTGGACATGGATTAAGCTCACACTTGCCCCAAGGAATGCCTTATCACTACATTGTACAGTTTTGGATACTAAACCGATGATTACTTTTATATTGTCGATTTTACTAAAGTCAACTTTTGTGTAGGATTCATTGACCATCCTTCGATACATAACAAATTATTTCCAATGGAAAAAATTCTCTTGGCTTGGGCACAGTCTCGGAGCAGGTCTGGGAATTTTTTATGCGTCCATCTTTCCTACTCAAAAGTGTAATGAATCGAGTAAAATGACTTCAACAAAATCTGAAGAACCTTTAGTGGATCGACTAGTCATGATCGATTTAGTGATTCCTGTTTTCGGTGGCGTCACGGGTGATTATTATGGAACAAAAATGTCTATGGCAATAGATGGCTTTATTGAAATGGAAGAGAAACATAGAATAAGTGGAGGTCCCCCTGCTTATGAGTTTGATGAGGCCCTTGAGCGTCTAATCAGGGGCACCAGTAATGACTTAACAACGGAAAGCGCAAAAATTCTGATGGTAATCGAATATGTATTATCAATGAACCTAACCCCTCCCAAATTAGGGCCACTTCATTGCAACAGAATTTTCTGATACTTTGTGTTTATTGCATATTGTAGCGACTACTTCTTCTGACCCGATGTCAGGTGTTTCAGTCCAAGCGATTTACTTCACTAATTGCGTTGAATTAAATGGCGTAATTCATCTAATTTTCTAATGTGTTACTTGTAGAAACGGGGCACGAAGTTAACCGCTGGTGGGAAGTACTCATTCAGCCGAGATTTCCGACTTGGAAACCCTTCGACGTTGGACATTACTCATGAAAAGTGTTTGGAATTTTTAGAAAGAATTCGAAGTTCAATCTTACTCATAAAAGCAACGAACTCTAGCTGGTACGTACCACCAGAGATTCGTCAACGAGCTTTTGATATTTATAAAAAGAATTGTCCAGTTTTTCAGTTCGAATCATTTGAAGGCAATCATTTTCTTCATTTAAATGAACCTGAGAAACTTGCTGGCGTAATCAATAAATTTTTAGTGGGAGACGTATCGAAATTATAACGATGAAGGTGATTCTCTTTTTTCTCCTCATTTCTTCAATGAATCTAATGTGTTAAAATGTGTGATTAGTTTAGCATTTATTTTGCCCTACAGACGAAATAATTTATGGAATTAGTTTATCAAAATGACATTAAAATAAAAGCATTTCATGAATGTGTTCGTTCATAATATCATCTTACTTGTCAGGAATTTTTTGTTAGAATTACCTCGCCGGGTTTCGACCAGTGAACAACAACAATACCGGTTGCATCAATTATAAAATTTAAGAACACCATAGGTAGCGCTGAGTAACCATTAAATTGCACGCAGCAAAACAGTTTTTATTTTACAATCGAGTTAACCTTAATTCACACACACTAAGTTACATAACAGCTGGCCGCTAAATATTTAAATCATACGAATGATAGAACGAAATAATGAATAATGAAATATGAATAATGAAAGAAATACCAGAAACTATTGTCTTAGCTTCTAACAAGTGCTTATACTAGTATTACTATCGAAATTGAA
>JAQGCB010002755.1:0-10903 GCA_034698835.1 Protaphorura tricampata | reverse complement strand
TTATATTAATCATCTTTCATTTACAATGGTTACCTCTGTATATCGAACTCCAATATGTATGAAGCATAATAGAAAGTTTAATCTATCTTGCGTTTTATGCTAATACAAAGCGAGTTCGCTGTAAAGAGGAGTACATGTACAAAAAGGATTGTATTGATTTGGTAACCAACCGCTACGATTCCGTCTCGAAATTACTTCCTTTCCTTCGTTCAATTATAATCCTTTACAATTTTTAGTGGAGCTGGAGATGATAAAGTAAAGTGAGGTCAAATGTCATGATACCCGATAGACGGTTATACTTCATTGCAAACACTTGCTGAATATTTATCACATTTTGAATTCTGATGGGAGCAGCAAGACGAGTTGTCCTTTCGTTCGTTCGTTCGTTAGTTCGATCCTGAAACTCTTTACAAAAGAGACATAACTGCATCCGAATAAAAATGAAACGCTGTTTTTTAGAAAACTTTTTAGAAAAAGAGTTAGGCAGGGAAGGTTTGAAAAAGGATCCAGGGAGTGAGTAGGGAAAACGGTGCTTTCTCAAATGAGTGGGTAATTGCTGGTGATTTTCATGACCTCAAAAATGGGGAAGAGAAGAAAATCTGCCGTCCACTCCAAGGCAAGGCACATTTGATGCTCGGTGATATATGAGTGGTTAGTGTGGGAGGTAAAGGAACGAAAGGGCTAAGGTGGACAGATTTTCAGGAAGCACTTTTCTATTGTATTTGACAGGCGAGAAATATGTATCGAACCCAGTCTGTTCTTTGAGTCTATGGTATTTTGCATTCACCTCGTCCATCGTCCTTTGTACTAATACAAGCCAAGGCATGTCAGAAATTTTGTTAAAAATGTGGCTACCAAATGGTCAGTATTTTTAAAGTTGAAGGGTAGCCTTCGGCCAGCACAGAGCAGCTGGATCATTTTTAAGGGGTTTTGTGAACTTTTGAAACAAATTTCGGACTTTTGACGTGTTTCTTTCCTCGTTGACCCTTCCCCCTTTTCTTTGCCACTCTTTTTGTACGTCACACTACTGTTACACATTACTCTTTTCTCTCTTCTTCTTGTCCATTCAGGTTCATGTTCATGTATTCAAAAAAAATCTTACTTAAAAAAAGTTGGGCAGTTTACGGATGCGGACTTGACAGAAAGGACGTGAATTATGTGTGTTAGCCGGACCTTCGGTAAAAATGTTGGAAGGGCAAAAAACACAACCGAAGCAATACTTCAAGGAAATGAATATAATACGACATGATCCTTCTCATTACAACACCAAAGGTCTCAAATTCATCATTTCCTTCTAAAACACAGTTAGGAGGTCTAATCTGTCGCACATGCTTTTGGGGCATCAATTACGAGCAGGTTAAAAACAAAATGTCTAGCATGTTGCTGGTGGTAGAACTTCACCCAGAGAGTCAACAAGGACAGGGTAAAAGCTTAAAATTAAAAATAAATAAGAGGACTAAAAACAAAGACCAATCTTTGTTCTCTTCTCATAGTTCTCCGCCCGTCGAGGAAATTGTCAAAAACTGAGCTGAACGCAGATTTGTCTTTCTTAAAAGTCTTACTACATCAAGTCCAAAATCTTTTTCACCCTGCTCTAAAACATGTATGAACATGACAACTTTTTTGTGAACTGACGGTCTAGTCTCAAAAGATCAAAACAGGAATTAGTGTAAGGTGAAGACGTAAAAAATAACAGTGTTAGTTACCACTCTCAACTTGGCCGGGTCCTCCAATATGGATCCAATCCAGAAATTCGGATACCCTTTTTCCTTAAAAATGTCACACACAGTTAAGGAAAAAAACAGAAACCCTAAAAACTTAGGCAAAACACTTCCAAACCAAAACTGTCACTCAAGACGAAGAACCTTCCAACAAACTTACAAAAACTATACTGGTTCTCCCTAAATCCAAATCGAAAGTAGTCGTATTCTAATAAACAACCCAAACCAAAAATAAACTCATCGCAGACAAAAGGGCTTGAACCGTTAAGACCAAGATATAGAAGAGTCCTTAAGTCCTCCACGCACTCAACTAGTTATCCACCTATTATATCCACAATATACCAGCACGCAAGTACAGATCCCATTGTCGCATCGTCATAGTCTAATGTCTTAAGGGTCCAAATTATTTTAGAACAAGAAAAGTCCAGAGTGACCATGCAGCCTTGCACGTATCAAGTTTGTAAAGAAATGAGACTCAAATATTAAACAATGAAAATGCACGTGATTGTCGATAAAAATTATCCTAATTCCAAAGTACAGACAGATGGGGCAGACTAAATTAAAACAACTTAATCACTAAAGAATAGAGTTAGTCAGTGTACACGTCATAATCTAAAACGGAAATGTTCCATTCCTTAAGTTCAGGCACGACAATAACTTTAACCTTTAACTTTGCTTCGAACACTATACTTGAAATCATTTGAACCAAAATTGCATCTGATTTGAACCAAAATTGCATTAATGAGATTGTTTCAGGTTATAATGATCTCATGTAGTACGTTCAAAATAGCCATGTGGTAATAGTATGGGTATGGGTAACTGAACCATTCTGTCCTGCGGATGTCCATCATTGCCTATCTATACGGTCTAAGTCTGGGCACGATCCACACTTAATATTATTATTAAGTCCGAGAAATACCAGGAAGACGGACCAGGAAGACCGGGGCAAGGAAAACCAGACGTAGAAGATCACAAAATGTCTTTCGACCCCGACCCCGAAGAGCACGTGCGCTCTCACTCCACTTACTTCCCTCTCCTAGTTGGACAAAAACAAAAAGGGGTTGAAATTTATAGTTTTTGCCCTGTAAGGCCAAACCAAGACTCCTTCGTCTTCAGTTCCGTCCGATTTCCTGGATCTTCCTCAACCTCGTTACTGTTACACTTACTCAGACTTCTGAGTTCTGATGTTGCTAAGTCCTTGGGGGATCTCTTTAGCTCTCCGAAAACCAAATACCCGCAACTCCCTAAATGTATACCTTTCCATTCCCAATCGCTCCTAAGCTATCAGTTGTCTTCCGTTATGTGTATGTGTAATTATAGAATTGCAGAAGCGAAAACCTGACCGGGGAACATTTTTCAGTGGTAATCCCTGATTGTACAGAAGAAAAAAATGCATAATCCCTACCGAATTGGTAGGCAAATTATGTTTAAAATTTGATGAAAAGTGGTAATCCTATTCAACCAAGGACATTTATTTCGAGGCTTCCGCTTCATCACTGGGCAAGCCAAGATACGAGCTCGAAGAAATCCCAATACTATCTTGTATAATAGCATTTTCTGTTCAAGAACTTACCTTGCGAATAGTACGACTACGGTTTCCAAAAGAAACTGAATAAACGGACCAACGCCAGAAATCCTAAAAATTAGCTGTGGTGTAATAAATTTTCTTTGGGGCATTAGTGAACCATTAGAACTGCGCGTAAGGTTCATCAATAAACTGAAAAAGTTGGGCTTATGTGTCTTGTCTCTCTCAAGTCCATCGGGGCCAATAAGTCCTAAACAACTTTTTCAAAGCAACAACCCTCAAATTCTGAAGTTAGTAACTTTGTAAATAAAAGAACAAGAAGTAAAGTAGTGGAGTGAAAGTTTTCAAATGTCACTTTTGCCATCTATTTTTAACAGTGCATTAAGGGGCTTCTCATTGAATACAACTGTTCTTTTTTTCATATTATCCTTATTCCACTTTCAAAATACAGGCTACATACTGTGTTGTGTACTTCTTCAACACAATAAGACAAAAATCCCATTTTCTTAGTGCTGAAGCACGGGCACGCTACTACTATTATGTTGTATTTGCACCCTTTCACGTATAGCATATTCGTGTGGCGACCTACCTTAAAATTCCACTGCTTATGCCATAAAAATTGTAAAAATAGGATAAAAATGAACATTTCATAAAATGAGAACGGGTTTCGAGGCCGTAAGCTGTCAGGCCGAAGTGGAGACCGGACCTAAGGGACAACCCAGTACTTCGTCACTTCAAATAATGGCTATAGTAGATTACGTTCATATTCACGTCCAGCCTGTCCAGTCATTCAACCGTTAATATAACATCCTTAAAAATTCAAATTCAACTACACCGTTATGTATAACTAAACAAGTCTTTCGCTGTCTGTCAGACATGAATGGAAATATAGTTTATTGAACTTCACAAAAGCTTAAAAAAAGTTTCTTAAACAATCCAAGAGTTCATTGACCAAGTCTATCCACGAACAGTTATTTCACGTATTTCATATCAGAATTTTGAAAATCAGCCTCAGATTCAGGTTGGATTCTTTAGTCATTACACACATTTGCCCAGAAGTTGTATTCCAGCTGATCATAAACATAGCATAACAATTGGTATTGTGTTAGCCCGATGTTTTATAAAAGTCAAACCTGAGGTAGAAAATCATTTTTGACACAATCTTGATTCGGGACTAATTTGTTTGAATGGTTTCATATCCCCAACAATGACAACCTAATCCAAAGAAATAACTATTTGTCACTCTTAAGTACTCAAAGTTTTTATTCCCTTTCTCTGACTCCTCATTTTCTTCGGGTAAACATATTTCTTCTTTCGACCCCCGCACACGGAAAAACGAAAGATGAGCTAGATTAGTAGAACTAGGAAGTGTCATACATTCCCCGTTACCGTAATATATTTAGACTTCAAAAAAGTAAACGGATGTATTTCAAAACTGACATTTAACCCTTAGTCACACTTCCGGTCACATATTTTGACCCCTAGCTCATTCATATGTATCTGGTGTCCACATGGGTCAAACATCAACCATCCCTCTCAATGTCACTTCCCTATTTTTTTTTCTTCAACCAATATTCCTCTCAACCCTAAATATAACACCCAATTTTATATACTGACCTACCCAAATGACCTAAACTACATTATTTATGAAGAACATGGTCTAACCAAGCCAAGTTAACATTCTCAGTCAGAAAATGTCCAACCAAAGTGATCATACTCGGATGCTGTGTAGTCAGACTTGGTGAAACTGGACACCGGGACACATCATTGAGGACTAAAATAAGGGGAAAAAACGAAGAAAAAAAGGACCTTTCTTTTTGTGAGCACTTTTTTCTTCCTCCTTCCGCATAACCGAACTATGCATTATTATTATACAGTCATGTAGTAATCGTTAAAGTGTGCGGTTTGCTTTCTGGGCTCAAGAACTTACGACCTAATCAAGACTTGCACAACCTCTCAAAAATTGGATCCCATTTCTTTGTCCCCAAAAACTTTTCCTATTCGAACTTCTCTTTTATGATTCTCTCAAGTACAAAACACTCTTAGTCGAATACTAGCCACATCATCCCAAAAAATGTATTCTACTGGGTGGCTAATCCTTGGTCTGCTGTCATTTACAAAGGACTAGCTCAGAAATTGCTAAACAAATCTAACATTTGGCAACCATACTGCCGAAAGGAGCGTAAATCTATGACATGACTACAGAAATTAAAAAGAAAATCTTCTCTGAAAAACACATCTCTGTTCTCACCTGAAATAGTACTATATTTAACAACAATTGTAAAATTAATGTTTATGATTTAGCATTTGAGTAAATAAGTTGATTACATATTAAATTTTGTTATTTAAGGTCCCCTTTCTCAACCTCTAGAATTTGTCATTTTATATGTTCTTACTATGAATGTTTTTACGGAAAAATTTGCTGCTCCCATTTTTCTGTTTCAAAAAGTAGCCAATGGCAAAGAACAACACAAATATTTGACCACTTGGAATCGCCTGACTGGATTCGGAATTCAAAACTCGAACATGAAACGTATGACAGAAGTAGTCAGAATTCACGATGAAGTATTATGAAAGTATAAAAAAATACCAGCTTGAATAAAATGATAGCCTTGGTCAAATCAAAATTGTATTTGAAAAGTACAATATAACAAGGTTTTCTGAGTCAGACGAAATCAAATCCATTGTAATTGTAAAATAAAATACAATTCAACCATTATTTCGCCAAACTGTAGTAATACATTCCAAATCGATTTTTATGAGAATAAGCTTGCTCTCGGGAACTGAGTCATTTCTTTCTCTATAAACAGACATAATATTTGCTGCCGATACAGGAACAGATTCATACTCTCACGATTTCTTTGTCAGACTTTTTAACTCGGACTCATACTCGAGAGAGGATATCTTGTCTAGTCTTGGGCCCAATTCAGAACCAGCAATCTCACTATTATTTATTACTACAGTAATAATTGTAAAGATATTCCCTCATTCATCATCCGACATCCGCTTCGCCCTTCGTCTCTGCGGTTCCACAAGTTTAAGTGATGAACTCATTCAAAACTTACTCTCACAGAATCACACTCTTTAGCAGGAAGGCAAATTCAACAACACAAGAAAGAATCCAAAAAATCACTGAATGAATGAATGAACTCATGAGTTTGACAACCTTGAACACACCTTCAAGATTTAGCCAACGCTTTAAAATCATTTTGGTTTTTTTAAAAAAGTTGAAAAGAAGTCGGAGTCGGTAAAGGAACTTCTCAATAAATCTCTATCCAACGTCAAATCACTCAATAGCATTCACATCACATTTGCTCGGTTAAAAAGTTGGTTGGGCTCATTCGAAGAAAAAACATCATTTTTCAAAAAATTTCAATCAAAAGCAAAAACCCATCGATTACTGTCACCGTGCGGGGGCGAAGTTCTCCATTATGGAAATGCTTTCCAAAGCAGTAGTGCATTTGTATTCCCCTGATTCATCCAAAATACAACATAACATAACACTCGAGTCGTCTGCAGCTTTTAGCTCGAAAAAAATGACAATGTAGACTATGTAAGCTACCGTATACAATGACGACAAATAAATTTCATTCGCTCGCTACCCAACCGCTCGTCGTGTGTCTGTTTCCCCACTTTTCCAGATTTTTAGGGACTTCTATTTTGTCCTCCCTTTTTACCGATTGTGACATTGTCGGGAGATCGGGGCAAAAGAATCCCAAAAAACCCAATGCTAATGCCGATATGGCCGACTTATCGACTACTTCAGTTTAGCATTACGTTGTACGTGCGACAGGCACCAAGTCTCGCAGGTGATGAAGAGTAGAACCAATTTTTATTTGGGTAAAAATCATGCCCGGTTTCAGTTTTGGTGACTAAAAGTACTCCATAGACCCAAAACTTGGTCCATCTGTATTTTTGAGGATGAGGACTCAGGATTCAGGAAGGGCAGAGAGCAGAGACAAAAAATACGTGATAAACTGAACTCCTGCCCGAAAACCAGATGCGTTGTGTGTACACTAGTCTAAAACCCACAGCCAAAACGTATTTATAACAGCCATTTCATATTTTTTTGCCGTATTATAGAATTTTGTTAGGCGTTTTTTCCCCTTTTGTGAATTTGAATTGCATCACTATGTGCCTGCCGTGCAGTGCAGGTCGATGCACAGGTCATCCATTCATTTTTAAATTTCCATATACCTGAATATACGTTTGCAGGAAAAGGTTTGTGAAGATTAAAGCATACAGACACGAGAGAGCCGATCAATATTTCGACCGTTACAACTTTTACGTCTCACAAGACATTAACTGGGCATAAAGAGAGAATATTAGCGTCATGTCGAAATATGTTGGGATAAGCTAGTTTGGCTTTTGATTAAATATACGAATGGTCAATATTATGAGAAAAGTTATTAAATGAAAGTACAAATGGCAGTTGTAAAAAAGTGTAACGAACAAATTAGGTTGGCCGAGAAGCGAGTTATCGTTTTCTTCAAAAATAATTTGAGGCTAGGTCTTCGGTACAGAAGCCAGAACAAATAAAATGAATGGTTTCAGCTTATTTCCTGTGGGCTGGACCTGATGGAGTCAATAAGTGATGGGTCTCGTAAAAAAATACTTGTTGGAATACGAGGAATAAACAGTCAACAAGAAGGTAGTTTAGAATGAATAGATAGTAGTTTACGTTTACTTTTTTAAGTAATGGTACTCATCGTAATAGCCTTATGATTAGCCGCACGACCCTTCTGTGGGATTACTTTCGTTATAGAACGCCACTGCACTACAAACAACGCCGTAGAAAAGGGGAGTGGACTTAAAAAAATCGATCATCAAAGTCATTTTGATGTGAAGGACCCCGCCCTTTAACCGATTGCTTCACACACTTCCGACACGCGAATGAAGTGCAGTATTTGTACAAAAAAACGGAGTTCGTCGGTAAAAACTTAATACGTTTTTTGGGATATGTGTAGTACATATAAACTTCAATCAATGATAAAATGGTCCTTTTTTACACTAAAATCAAACCAACCTAGGGTCGTCCTAAATATAGGATACGTGATCTGGGGCTGCCTCCCTTGAGACACACTGAAATATGCAATTGGACAGATTACACAAATGTGGCCGAGTTCGTGGGTACCCTTATAAGGGTACTAAAGCCTTAGCGAAACTTAAGTAGGCAGCCCTTTGTGTGCACAGCATCTCTTTTCTATTATTGGAAGGGAACCCGGAATGAAGATTAGCCACTTTTTGTACTTTGGGTAAAAAATTTGGGAAAAAACTCAAGGGTCCTTGTCCTGATCCTAAGTTACGTTCAAATAAAAAGAGACGTAAAGCCGACGCAATGCATAACATAAGCCTATTTAGGCATGAGAGGACTATTTTAAGGGCTATCGGCTCGTGTGCGTGTGTGAACCTAATAAAAATGTTACCTGGAAGATCAGATCAAGTTTAAAAATCTCAATGGAAGAACCAAAAAGATTCGATCCTTTTTACCGTCATTCTTAATAATAAAGTAGTAACGCGTGTGTTTGAGTTTATTTATACACATACAAAAAACCGGGTACGAGATGAATGAAGCGATTAGGTTTCACACATTTTTTACAAGTATGTTTTATGTTTTTTTAGACAACTGGCTTAACCACTATATCACCAGTTTTTTGTTCGATTTTTATATCCTTTTGAACTTTTTTTATCCTTTCAACACAAGTTTTTTATTCCTATTCAATTGGTCCTGGTCCAATCTTGCCTCGTTATCACATTTCATACACTTGTAATTGCCCATTAGATTACCATCAATAATAATGTGGCCGTGTACCTTTTTTTAAACTGACGAAGTGACTAGGTACACACCATTTTTTACGACCTAATTTGTACCTATAATAAAAAACACCCCTGATTGTTTGGGTTGGCGCGTGCCGTTCTATTATGTCATCCCCATTTTTTATGATGATTCGGCTTTCGTACAACTGTCGTAAAAATCAAGAGATCAGGTGAAATGTTGACAAGTGTGCCAGAATTGGATCGTTTTAAAATTGAGTCGTTTCTTAATGTCTTGTGTTCTAATAATGTGTCCTGGTTTCCAAAATCATGATAAACATTAAATGAACTAATCTAATGGTCGAATCTCTTTTTCATTTTGAGCACGAGCACTATTTTTAACACTTTTGACGGAAAATAACTACCTACTACAGCTACAACTACGTATTTCTAACTTTTTAAATACATCATTAACTAAAAATGAGAAAGCTAAAGTATTACTCACCAGGAATCCGCGCTGATTAGATGTTTCTGGGAAATTCTTGTAAGCGGAACACGAGCTAAGAGCAAGATTATGAGGAAATCACACGCCGACAGATTGGTTACACTTTCTGGACTGGAATGGATCTATTCCAACAATGAAATAAGGATAAAATTTAGCTACAGCAATTAATCTAATTAGACAAACTTAATTACTCCAACATCCTTTGTTAAGTTCAACTCTTTAAATCCATGTTCATTACAAAGTCATAATTATACATCCACTCAAAAAAATTTAAAAAAAAAACAATCACCGCACCCAAATTCTTAACCCTCTTAAACTTCAATAAGTGTAGTATCTTTAATGAACATTGAATGGGTTTCTCAATATGCTTTACTCAAAATCGTACAACAAACAGGTAATTGGCTTAATTAACCCAGGATGACACATGCCGTGTTTTGTTTAAAATTTCCGTTGTTTTTAGGCAGGAAGCAGGTAATTTTTCCAAAGCTCAAAGAACAAATAACAAAGTCTTACATGCACGGATGCACAATTATCTAAAATGTACGTAAATTATTTTACCGGTTGTCCGTCGTCAGTGCCCGTTCACGTCGTAAAATTGATTTCCAATTTCCGTCCGGCAGTAATTGCCAAATCACTTTGTTTTACAAAAATTTATGTGAACAATTTTGAAGTGTTTTTATTATTGATTTTTTCTCTCTTCACTCTTGCAAGTGTCTCAAAAATTAATACTTGATATTTGAAGGCACTTCCGACTTCCGATTACTTCGCGTAATAGAATTCCGACGAATAAATTTTACTTAAGTTTTGAAATAATTAATTATTCACCAATTAACTACTCGAGTAAATGTTTGGACACTTATCGGATTCGAATTGACTTGGAGTGGACGACCGTCACCGTCGATGGCCAAGGATGGACAGAAAATGTTATGAGATTTGAGTCTAGAATGGAAACGGAAAGGCAAAGGCTAGGCAAGAAAATCCTGCCCTTCCTGAATTCTGCCTGCTGCCTACAATACAATTACCACGGACACGATTTTGACCCAAAAGTATAACGTAACATTACGGGCTCATACGGAAGAATCCGTATATAAGTAAAAGTACATCAGGATTCCAATCTACTTATTTGCATGGTTGTTTATAATATAATGCACTGTCAAAGTCAAAAATGTAATATGAAGATAATTATGACTAAAAAGAGTTACATCAATTTTGTCTATAAAAAAGACATAATATATAGTTTTTCAAAAGTTCAATGAAAATAAGGATCTGATACGGTTAATTTTTATTTTCAGAGAAATTATATCTCGGTATCACTGGCAATCATATTGTAATGTAGAACGAATACATAGTACATATTTTGTCCCTTTGTACGGATAGATCGGGAAGGCAAGGCAAGGC
>JAQGCB010002754.1:0-10903 GCA_034698835.1 Protaphorura tricampata | reverse complement strand
GGCATGACGTGATTTCCCAACAACACCAGTGTCGTCCGCAAACCCTAGGGCTGTAAGAGGGTCCAAATGTTCATTAATTTGAAAGCCGAATTGATTACATACTTCCTTTTCAGACAGGGATTTCAGGACAAAATCTATGCACAAGTTGAAGATGGCGGGTGATAGCGGTGCCCCTTGGAAAATACCACATAATAGGTGAATCAATTGAGTTTTGTTCCCATTAGCCTCAATTCTGGTACAATTGGAATGCTGGAGATTCCAAATAATTTCTCTCAACAGGTTGGGAAGAAATGCAGATTCAAGGGATAATCGAATATGTTTGAATCCAACACAATCAAACGCCTTCACAATGTCTAGAAATGCCACATACACACTGCACTTCATTTTCTTCGCTCGGCGGAGAATGGCATTAACAATTGAAGTGTTGATGTGACATCCAGGCGAATTCACAAAACCACGTTGGTGCTGAGAGAACTGTACATAATTTCTCAATTTCTTGTCAAGTACTCTCTCAATTATTCTCCGCATCATTGAGCAAATCGAAATTGGTCGCCAATTACTTGGATCACTAGTTTCCCCTGATTTATACACTAAAATTGTTCTTGCCTCACGAAACAATGATGGCACAACGTTGAATTTTAACATAAAAGTTGCTAAGGCAGCAAGTGCGGGGGCGGAGTTTAGACATTTGATTGCTCTTATAAGAACCCCATCTGGACCTGGCGACGAATCGTAATTAATCCCTTTAATTGAGCTTAAAATTTCGTCACACGTAATTTCACAAGAGAATTCGGCATCTAATTCGAGTTGTTCATTCTCATTGGGTCCCATCTCATAACTTTCTCTAACACAATCATTTGATTCTCCCCATCTCTCTTTAAAGGCAGAAAAGAGAGTTTCCGATTTGATCTGACACTGCGTCGGTTTACCAGAATTCATGATTTTTTGAACGCACTTTTTTATCCTGTTATAATAGTGGAACTGCATAACCTCAGGATTACACTTTTCAGTTCTCTTGCATCTGTCACGTTTGGAATGCCTCTGAGGGTTGGTAGAATGTTTATAAGATCTGTCATTTGCTTTAAATGTTTGCTTGGACTTCCTGTATCTGTAGAATTTAGTCGCCGGATGTTTCGGGCCAGGTAAAATGTCAATCGAACTTCGAAACATCATTGCCATTCTATTTACCACATCATTAATTTTTCCAACATCACACGATTCAGAATTGATAATATCAGAAAGCTCACTTGTGCACAACTCTAAATCCTTATTTAGACCATCGACTTCATCATTTTTAGGGGCATCGGGCTGACTAGGAGATTCTAAGTCTTGTTCTAACGGACCTCGAATGGCATATCGCGCACTTATTTTTAATCTCTGGACATCACCATGTGACTTGGAGATATGAAGCTGGACACCACGAGGAGAATTAAAATACTGGTCACAGTGTTCGCATTTGTTCTGGATTTCGGGATTGGATGTTGAAGGATGAGGCGAAGAAGTTCCCATCTGACCCGAAGAATGAGGACACGGCACGTTCAAATTTGACGTTGATGAGCCCTGAGTCGGGGTTGACAAAATAATATTGGGGGAAGTCCCCCGTGTTTGGTTTTGAACTTTAGAATTTGATTTCGGAGACGCCAAATTGCACCTTCCACCCGTTTTCGATTTATGGATTTGGAGGCATTTCACACCCTTGAAATACTTTTCACACAAATCACATTCAGTATCTCCACTTAACGTAGAATTCAAAGAAAAATTCGGATTTGCCATGTTTCAGAATAATTTCGAATTTGGCTGTAACATATATTATCCAACACACCGTCACAGGCAAATAAATGTCAAATCAGAGTCACAAAAACTCAAAATCACTCAAAGTCACTTCAAATTTCAATTTCACAATTAGCTTAAACCAAACTTGTCCAAATTATGAAAAACCAGATTAATAGCGACACTAGCACTTGCTCAAGCGTAATTGCCACTTTTAAAACCGGCCATTCCCAATTAATTTCAAAATTTTAAAATTTAAATTCAAGAGGAGCAGAAAATTTGTAGTTTCCCGGCCGAAGCCAAGGAAAGTCTCATTATAGACATGTTGACATTGACCTATGACTTTCTCACGAGTTTAGCATAAATGAGGGTTTAGAGTGCATGTTAAGGAAAAAATCATTTATAAATTTCATGTCCTTACGTCATACGTACCATGCGTCACAATTCTTTTGATTCTCATCATCACTCTGAAATATGTAATGTAATTAGACCAAATAGTACACGAAATGACTCAACTGTTTCTCCTCCATTCCACTTGGCAACCGTCATTTTAGTTTCTTCTGAAATAAAACGAGAAAGATGGGAAGCACGGAAAAGTTTAAGTGCGCAGCTTTGGTCACAGATCGGAATTGGCCTGAGCTTTGCGCAGCGCCAACTATTGCGACCTCTTGCGAGCTCAACTTAAAACTTCCGGAGTTCATGTCAAAGCGGCAGTTTGGAATGACCCAGATATCGAATGGGGTAAATTTGACTGTGTAGTGTTGAGGACAACGTGGGATTACCCTTCCAACATGGTGGAGTTCAAGAATTGGTTGGAGAGAATGAAGAGAGAGGGCGTCAAGTTATGGAATCCAGTGGACGTCATACAGTGGAATATGGATAAAAAATCCGTTCACCTGACAACCTTTCACCTGACAACCTTTCACCTGACAACCGTTCACCTGACAACCGTTCACACCTCAAGGATCTTGGGGCAAACGGAGTGCATATCCCAGACTCTGTCTTTGTCAATGGGGGAGATGGGTTCAATGTACGGGAGATCATGGAGGTCAAAGGTTAGCAAGCCATTCTTAAAGGAGATTTAATTGAGACTAGTGAACCCGTCGTAAATATTTTACGCGAAACTTCCGCTATATTGGCTTTATATATATTTGTGACTCTAAAATTACCAAGGATACTTTATACAGAGGTTCGGTCCATCGAACAAAACTCTCGTGGGGCAAAACTGCTTCTGACTTAATTGCCCCGAAATCCGTTTAATATTTCTGGGGTCGACCAGCGGGAAAGTTGAAGAGAATTTAATTTGCAATAATTTTGTAATAAGTTCCAATGCCGAAATATATGTCAAAAGTGGTCAAAACTTAAGAAAACTCGTTTTCCCCTATCTCCACACTGTACAATCGACTCAGTCTACGTCACTGCTATAACCCGTGGGGAGGGCTTGTCAGAGTTTTCTCTCTTGGTATTTGGAAATCGGCCAAACCTAAGATAGTATATAAACCTTGAAAATTACTTTAACTTGAAGGCTGGAGTCGCTGTTTTGTCAAACCGTGTGTCGGCGCTGGTTCACAGGATACATTTTTTATTCAAACAGTCCAAGCAGCTATTGATAAACAGGAAGAATTGGAACAAGTGTTCTCTGGTCGAGACTTCATAGTCCAAGAATATTTAACAGGAATCATTTATGGAGAATGGTCACTCTGTTATTTTGGTAACAAATTCAGTCATGCGATCCTAGCCATGCCGAACAATGGACATTATTTATCACGAATTCAATCGTACGAGTTCACTTGCTGTGATCCACCCAAATCTGTTTTGGAGGCTGGGAACCAAATCATCAAATCAACGCCGTTTGAAGAACTCTTGTACGGTCGTGTTGATTTAGTTAAAATGGAGAATGGAGATGTCATTCTGGTTGAGTTGGAACTCATAGAACCTTCACTCTACTTACCTGCTCATCCACTCGCACCTAAAAATTTCTCAGACCAAATTATTACAAAACTATGTGAAATGTAATTGCAAATGTAGAAATGAATAAAATGGAATATTGAATCAGCTCTTATTTCTTCATATTAGGAAGTAAGTGGAGCGAGGTGGGTTCAAGTTATTCAAAACCTAAGTATTTTTCTTCACTGCATGTTCACACTATCATTTAGAAATATGTACAAAAAAAAACGTTAAAAGCCAATTGTGCCTTGTACTGATTAAACATATTAGACATATTATACTGCATAGACCAGACCGGCAAATGATATCCGTTTCCGTTAGTTAGAGGGATATTTCTGGCTAAATTCACCACAATTGATTTCCTTTCCGTTCATCATGACGGTTGTACCAGTGCGTATTTTGCTTTTCCTTCCTCCTATTTGGAATGTAGTTTTGTTGGTATGTTTAACTAAAATAAAATTGTTGAAAACTAAAAGAAAGTCGTGCAAAATGCTGTGAAAAAGGTAGTATTATATCATTAGGCTGGTCGCAGTGATAATAGTACGCAACTCTGGTAATCTATTAATGGAATTGCGACCAAGATAATTTTCATCTTGACTATTTTCTTCCATAAATTTTATTAGTTCAATCGAATTTAGTCTTTATGCTTCCTCTTGTATTCGTTGTAAGGGAATTGTTTGACACTATAATAGATGGTAGTTTGTTCCATTGGATTTGGCTAGGTCGGTTTGGGCGCGTCTTTCCACCTTTCTTGTAGATATCGATTTCTTTAATATCATTTTCTTCCTGTTTCTCATAACAACAACACCCATTACAATTATGCATAAACTATTGTGCGGTCCTTTGACGTTGTACTGTTTGTGGTTTTTCCATGTCTGACCGAATTGTTTTTTGCTTGCATCGATTTGTTTCGCTCAACTTATGATTAAGCGTTTCTTCCCACTTTGGTCTCAGATATATCGTTTCTTCTCATGGTGTATTGATGTACGAGCTTGCTTCTCTATTTTCTTATCACTTGTCGATATATTCATTGTTGCTCTGCCTAATGTTTATTTGAATACCGCTGAAATACTGGAACGCAAATTCAGTGTTCTAATATGCTTTAGAGTCTACGGATTCATATTGCGCTATCCTCGCCTTATAGGTTACACATAAGATTGCGCTATCGAAAATTGGTCAAACGAATGCTCTAATAACACTATTATCGACTTGTCAAATGCTCCTATTTAACCGAAATGCCTGACGGACAGACGGACGAACGGACATAGCATCCGCAATAAGTCGTTTACTACTCGTCGCACGACTCAATAAAGGAAAGTCGTGATAAATCTACCACACGTATTCTAGGTACTATGACTTGACAATTTTTCAGAAGTTCGAAGGAGAAGCACATACTACTACTACTACTCTGTTTTATCTAAAAGGAGTTTGTTGTCAGTGTCATTTTGAATCTCTGTGTCCGTGATTATTTACCAAAAAGTTAGCAGATTTGATTTAAGAAAAATGCACTCTCAAGACCCCAGAGGAGTGAAGGAGGCGGTCTATTTGGAATGGGTACGTCCAAATTCACAACTACATTTTAATTAAACGATTCAATTTAAACATTTTAATTGACATTCAATTTTAAGCAAATCATGATTAACCGTATGTAGCTAATCGTCGCACTCGGCATTTTTGGAGGAATTGTTTTGAATTTTAAATTCTCTTCATTTTATGATGGAATTGATTGGGTTCTAAATGCTGGTGCAATTAACAAACGTTACTCTGATAAACATGGATATACCGTTGTTGATGTGGCCGTTGTGGTCTACACAGGTAGGTATAAATATTTACTACATACATTCAAAACGATTCCAGAATACTTATATTTTTCTTATATTTTTTTAGGGTATTTCATCTTGTTACTTGCACTCAGCATTCTTCTCACGAAAGCCGTTTCTTCGGTAAGACAACCCTACTCTGTGTACTACGAGTACACATTAATTTTGTGATTAATGTAAATGTAATTAACTCAATGTTTTCCAATTTCTGGTTATCTGTATCAGCGCAACGCCACCTACTGCAAAGTTTGGTACATTTCCAACATTGTACTCTGTGTTTTCAACATAATCGTTGGGATTTTGGGAATTACCTTCGGCCATTTTCCAATTGCGTTCTACGCTATATTGACTCTCTTTTTACGGATTGTTAATATTTGGACCATACTGTTACTCGCAAGGAGTCTGATGAAAACTAACCAAACAATGGAGAACACACGAATTCTCTAACGCACGAGGCTACACAAGTTTATTTATTTCAATTACTGTGTGCATTATGTGAATTTTAAAATTTCCAATCTAATACATTGTCGGTCATTAAAAGTTGGTATCAGAGCATTTCCGACTTTAGAAGAATCAACGATTATGACTTTACTCCGTCGACTACGCTCGCTATCACTCGTGCGTCACTTTCAACTCAAACTCCACTCAAGGTTGAATGAGTAATCATAGAGAACAATAAAAAAATGTATCAAATTGTTACAGTATTATATTAATGTTTTCTTAACAATAGCGTTGTAAAAATTAATGGTATACCGTAAAGCACATTAGTGCAACAATTAAACCAATCACGCAACCAACGCAACATGCAAAACACATCATGATCATTAATCCACCAAATAAATACCGAAATAAGAAATACACTGCTCAAAACCAAAAAGTAAAACGGTATTTGAAATTGAAACTCCGAGTACAATAGACATAAATTTTAGTTGTGAGTAATTTCTATCATGAATATTAAAATTGGAATCCTCGCCCTCTCACTAACCTTAATTTGCGCAGATATGTCAAAAATTCGAGGAGACAAGATCAAGAATTATACAGAGTGAGAAATCCATTTCTTCACTATCAAATCAAGAAATTATTTTTGATCTGTTTTTATACATATACTCGTATAGGTACCAAATAGTGAACGTGGTCGCCCGTTCACCACAGGATGGGGAATTCCTCATACCTATCATATCTACATTGAGGAATGATTCGGAAGTGGTCATTAGATCTCCGAGAGTGGGTGAAGGTGGGGTCATAGAAATAATGATCCACGAAAGTGACTCAGACAATCTCATTTCACTCCTCAAATCCAAGAATATTGAATTCAAAATTATTCAAACAAATGTTCAAGCGATTTTTGAAGAAGAATGGATTTCAAATGCCAAAGCCAGAGATCCATTAGCTCACATGACTTGGGATGCTTATCATACATGGGAAACTGTACGTACGTTAATTCATATCCGGATAATTTTTAATTCTTAGGGGAATACCCTGTTTTATAATCTAAATTTAGATGGAGGCTTGGATTAAGGGATTAGATGCATTAGAGAATGCACAAGTGATAGTCGTAGGAGCAAGTTCGGAAGGACGTCCAATTTACATGGTCAAAATATCAAATGGACCCAGTCAAACAAATAAACCAAAGAAAGCTATTTTCATCGAAGCCAGTAAAATTTAAATATTACATTATGCTATCAAAAGTGCATAATGTCCATTTATAAAAAAAAACTCATAACATTTAGATATGCATGCACGAGAATGGATTTCCTCTGCAGTGGCCACATATATAATCCAAGAACTGACGAATCGATCCGAAGACTACAAAGAACTCCTGGACTCTGTTGACTTGTACATCATTCCAATGTCAAATCCAGATGGATATGCTTACACACATTACAATACAACAACACGCCTTTGGCGTAAAACTCGGAGTCTGAACGCCGGTTCAGATTGCATTGGTTATAAATACATATAATATATTTGAGGTATCCCAAAAAAATTCGATTCACATCATTTTCACATTGTTGACAGGGAGTGACGTAAACAGGAACTTTGAATTCATGTGGGGTGGACAATCATCTTCAGCGGATCCATGCCACGAAAACTACCGTAAGATGACACTATTAGTTTTATTTTGAATTTTATAAAAAACTAGTAAACGTGCCCGTCAATATTAACGCCCAAACTTCCTCCTCTACACCCCCCCAAAAAAAAGAATTGTTTTTTTTAAATACACTGTATACTCAGATGGATCACATCCCTGGTCCGAACCTGAAGCGAGAGCTATATTCGAGATGCCATGAAAACAATTCGTAGTGGTGGACAAGAAGTGCAATCCTACATTGGACTCCATACCTGTGGGAATCTTTGGCTCTTGAGTTGGAGTTTTACTCAAGGAATATACCCAGAGGACTTCAATGACCTTCTCGAATGGGGGACCTCAGTAGTTGACAAAATGAAGGAGGTCAATGGAACAGAGTACACAGTGGGACAAGGGGCTGATATTCTCTGTAAGTACAGTACAGGATGAATATTACAATTATAATTACTAAAGTTTGTTGAACCCTGTCCACAGATGGTGTTGGTGGATCAAGTGATGATTATGCGAAAACTACTGGTATCAAATATGTAGCGACAGCTGAACTGAGGTGTGGGACTGGAATTGGATATATTTTACCATCTGTCCAAATCATTCCTACTGCACTAGGTAAATAAAAATAAGTTAGAAGGAATTTAATTCGTTCATTTTTTTTAATTCATTAATAATTTCTGTTGAAATTTTGGTTGGGATTCAGGAAACTTGAAGAAGAATTGTTGCAGATGATTCGGATTCCAATTCTGCGAACTGCATTACAAATGAATACATTGGAATTTTTAGTCTGATGATTGTATTTGTATTTGGTTTCATATCTAGAATTGACATTTAAAGTCAAGTCTACGATTAATTAAAATCGAAATTACAAATTTGGAACAAATTCAAAGAAACATAATCTAATACATGGATAGTCCCATTTCAACGCTAAGAATTTGTATTTTGTTGGCCATTATTTTATTCAAATTTAAAAGACAGAATTATAATAATTACACATGACTAAAATGCAATGCATAAAGAATTCATGAGACAAAATATGAATAAAATATTAGCATTTTCTTTGGAAATGATTTAAGGGTTGATAGCGTAGACAATGGCCGGCGGTGTACACTCGTACACTGCGCAATGAACTGTCTCGTCATTCCAATTACAGTAGCAACTGGCACAAGAGCTTCCTTCATCTGGAATCCCATATTCGTCACCTTGCTTACAAGCTGTTGATTCAAAATCAGAAATTAATTCAATTAGTGTAATTTGTAATTGTAATATAATAAAATGGAATTAGTTTTTTTTAAGCATACGTACATTGCCCGTCCAATTCCTTCACCACGTCCGCCTGAGTTTTTGTGGTTAGGTCGTCCTGTGCACAAACGTCCGTGACACAGAATACCAAGGCACAAGTCAAAACCAACAAGGATTTCAAATGCATTTTGTAGATTTGGAAGTTTTGGAGGTCTTGAAATCTTACCGACCGCAAAATTTCAAACCTCTCATTAAATTCAAATCAAGGTTGACGACATATCTCGGTTTATCCACATATCATATTTATATTTTGTATCCTTGGTTTTCCGACTTGCTTTGCCCAGTGCAGTGCCATGCCAAAATTAGACCCCAATGTAAGTAAATAAAATAAAAGTCGGAACCATGCATTTTGAATTTCACCATATTAGGAAATCAGTGATCATTTGTCAATTTTATACATAGAAACCTGTATTGAATTAATCCACTCTATGCCTTAATAATAATTACACTCAATTTTTTTGAAGTGTGTAATGCTAAATATACTGTGTTACGATTCACTCACTGATTTCATTGGAAGGAAATCTATGGATTGAGAATTATATTCATCCCATAGATAATAATAATATTGTCATACGGATAATTAAAACAAACTGGAATGAAATGGTTCAAATTATTTGTATTGTAACCTGTGCGTGCGTAAAGAACAGCATGCAATGCAATGTATGTATGTATTTCTCATAGAACTACCAGTTACTTGGAATAGGGTTATAAGTCCAAACGACCGCAGTGCAGATTATCTGCATGTTTAGCATTTGCATACGACATGACTTTTAGGAATTAACAGTTATACAGGAACAGTGACTAATGCGTCAGTGGTACGTTTCTATTCGCTCGTTCTGACGTACACAAACATAACGTGTGTAGAGTCGAGTGTAAAATTACGTTTGCATTACATTGGAACTGATAAGACAGGATAATTCTGACTCAATGCATAAACATTCACAATTCTTTTACACGAATGGAACGTTCCTAAAATTTCCGGATAAAAAATATTTAAACAGAATGAATTTCCTTTCGAAGTATAAAACCCCAGGCTAAAATATATTTTCAACAAGTTCAATCTTCACTCTTGCTAAAGAAACACCATGTCTTCTGAACTAACTGAAGAAGTGAGTTCAGACCAGAAGGACCGCCGCGAAGAAAAACTTTGTCGAGATCGAAGAAAAGGAAAAGGTGGGAATCGTCCAAGACGTGCCACAACCCCTCCACCACGAAGGCTAGGCAATTTCACGAGTAAATTCTGTAATCATTGTAATCCTGCTTTGGAAATCCGGCTTTCTAATAAGGCTAAATTCCAATATGCTCTACGATGGGAGAAGGACGAAGAAATTAAAGAGTCAACACTTTCGGCTGTTCAAGTAAATAAGGATTCGTCCTCAGAGTCAGAATGAGATGGTGAGAAGATCTAATAAATCAAGACAAGACAGACCATCTTACGGAAACTTTGAGTGAAGGGCGGGAAAAAAACGAAAGTTTAAAATCATCAAGTGAATACAACTCTAAGCGTTGTTAAATCTTATGTATTTATAACTGCCATAATTTTACATTTCATGTTTAGTGTTCGAATTAAGAATTTAAGAATATTTTTTTATTTATACTGCTCAAAATGTGGAGGTTTCATAATTAATCATTGGTAATAAAAGTCTGTGTCTCAAGTGCTTGTAGACTTGATGGCGTGCTATTGTTTTATTTTAAAGTTTTAAGTTTCCTGTCCTGTCTTCTCTTCTCGACACTCTTTTACAGCCTCGCTGCATTTCGGAGAACTCTGAAATCAATATTTCAGTGATGGCTCAAACGAAGAATGAAATATTCAAGAGTTTAGTTTGGAGTTTAGAAGACAACATAAACAACATACACTCATACGCTAATAGAGTGGACTCTCCATATACCGAACTCGAAACATGCCACAAAATATGTCCAATAAAGAGAAAGTTTTATATACAGAAAGTGGAATAACAAAGAAGTGTATGCAAATCGAGTTCTC
>JAQGCB010002753.1:0-10908 GCA_034698835.1 Protaphorura tricampata | reverse complement strand
AGTTTGAATTTGTTTGAACTCTTGGATTCATTGGATGATCCAAAACCAGGAACAGTCGTCAAGTTGTTGCTTCCGCTTTTTCAAAAATTCCAAGTTCCATTGGTCTCATTTACTAGTTCCGTAAGTTTTTTTTAAAAAAATAGTTCATTCTTATTTTGCTATTAAAACTTAATCATAATATTTCAGATTGATTCATATTTTTTTCTAAACATGTCAACAGGTGAAAATGGCTTCGGCCGTCATTATTGAGCCAACTGGAGAGTCCGATACTCCCATGAAATTCACAGCTGGTCTGTTGTTAGGAATTCCATTTGACTGCGAGCTCAAGAACTTGACAGACACGTCTCATGTTCGAATCAGGGTAATTATTTTGAACAAAAGAGCTCTGAAGTGTTCATTCCTAACTTTTTAACTATTGCAAAATTCAATTTCTGATTCTTAGGTGAAATACCCGGATCAACAAGTACATTTGATTTGTCCACGTGTGAATGATTTCAGAATCAGTTCTCTTGATGAGACTCGACTTCTTACAACAGTAAACGCGTCCCATCAGGTAAGAGTTTTTATAAACCCTTCCTAATAAAATAGGCAATAGTGACCCGAGTAATAATTAGGTCACATTAATTTTGATATGTTATTTTTACGTTATCAATTTCCAGGCATGGACGGAACCTTGCCCAATCAGCCTTAGCGTCGTGCTGGATCTGTCCGGCCCCGAAACGAATTACAACAGGAAACTGGTTGGAAAGAATAATCCAACATATACAATTGAATTGAGTGATGAGAAACAAGTGCTGGTCGCACCGAAACCGGCTAAGAGAGGAATTTAATCAATCAACTCCGTCGCTTCTTATTTTTTGCAACAAAAATTCAAGTTTTTTTTTATTCATTTGAGTTTTGAATGAAATGGATAGGTAGGTATTTAAAACGAGGGATTGTCTCACATATTATTATTATAATCTTACCCCTATTTTGTAGTGTAGAATTTTTCATTTCTTGTTCTTCCATGAATTAGATTTAATACAACTTTACTTACGAACGAGTCTTAAATTTTTTTTTCTTTGCCTTGTTTCCTTGCTTATAAAAAATAAAATTACATGTATACGTACGTGTATTGAGACTTGGGGAGAAGATAACTTTACTTCACTTTTGCTTAAAATTATTACGTAGAAAAATACAAAGTTACACACGTGTGTTTTGTTTTGAGTTTCCTCATAAACTTGATTGGATTTTGTTGAAATATACTCACTTAAAAGTTTGAGAGAAATAAAAACGAGATTAGAGTGAGTAACGCAATAGAAGACTGCGTTGTGTTGTGTTCCACTTATACAGGTATTTCCTTACGTCAAAGTTGAATCAATCAACTTTTGAACGTTACAAGACCGATAGAGACAAGAACAGTAGTACAAAAACAGGTTTAAGCAAGAATAAATCGATATCAGACAGTCCAGTTATTTGAAAAAATCTGTACATAAAAAAACAGTAATTCAACTAATTATTTTTTTAAAGGAATATTAAGGTACTTAATGTATAGTAAGGTAAAGGTAGGTGGACGATATTTATTTTCAAGTTAACACATTATTTTAAAATTCAATCAATTTCAAAACACTCGACTCGCACTCGTACGTACGTACCCCTAAATTAATGATTGCTCATTACGTCACTCTTATTTTAAACATTTCAAAATCTCAGAAATTCTCTCAACAAAGGTACATACTGTAAATATTACATTAACATTATTATATTATTGGCACGTCAAAAGTAATGAGAAGTTTTGATTGAATGGAGCGAGCGATCATTGGAAGGAATTTTTATTTTCACATTGTATGTAATGTAACGTTATACGTAGTATTAATTTAATAAATATGTTTTTATTCAATTAATTTTTCTAAGTACATTCTAGAATCACATTTCTCTTAACTCTTTAATCTGAATTTTTTTCACACAAATTATCAGGGTTTTTTAATTGGACGTGCGTACGTAGTAGGCCGTGACCGCGACCGTCGCCCCCCAAATACTTTGTGTTCAACTTTTTAGCACTCAAACATTCCATATTATCCTCATTGTCCCAATACAAATTCAGATTGTCAAAAATTATTTGATTTGGCTAATTAATGGGGAGAATCGTTAGTATAAATGGCATCTGACGTTTTTTTTATCCGAAGTGATTGTCAGACTAGCTAGCATGACCTTGACCCTTACAAACTAAGAACATTTTTCTTGACAAATTCTTGGAAATTTTTCAAGAGTACGGGTCGGAAGACGCCCGGTTTACGTTAAATATCGTAAAAGTCCAAGATAATCCAGTTTCTGTACATTTAGGTGAGATTCAATTCAATACCTTTCATGGTTAAACCAATTTTTAAAATTACAAAAAATCCGACAAGTGGTTCAAATCGCAAAACCGACAAAAAAACGTATAAGCAAGTATAAACATATTTTGAAAATAATTCTCTCTGACTTTTTAAAAAAAAATCCCATTTTCCTTTTCATCGTTTCCCATTTCCTTTCCCAGTATGGCCATTGGCTTTGGCAGCATGGGTTTGATAATGTTTTGCAAGATGAGCCTTTTGTCTAAAATTTTTCCCACAAAGTGTACAACCAAATGGTTTTTCACCAGTGTGAGTCCTCACATGGACATTGACAGAGTATTTATCTTTGAAACCTTTATTGCAAAGGTTGCAGTAATGCAAACAACGCTCTTTCCTCGTTGTTCCATTCAAATTACTATTTGGTGAACGTGAATTATCTGAATTGCTATTGCTGATTGAATTCTCACTACTGTCTGTATTGCAACTAGTGATTGTGAGAATGCTCGTTGAGTCTTTGAGTTGGCCACCATTGTTACTATTATTATTGTTATTGTTATTATTATTATTATTCTTTTTGCGTCTTTTGACGGGTTTCCCATGTAGATTTGGCGTTGCGTACGTCCACTTTGTACTCAACGTAGTCGTGGAATTAATTTTTCTTTCTGAGGCTGTCATGTCTGCCAGAGTTGATTTTCGGTAAGACCCAGCCGTAGATGTTGGAGTGTCCAAATGAATTCTTGTCATAATGAGTTCTTCCACATTTGGAATGTGTGCATCATCTGCTGGGGTCAAATACATTGGGTCAAGAACTTTGAACTCATAGAATTGGGTATTTCCATTCACGGCTGACGGTTGCGTCGTCACAATGGCAGTTATGGCATCTGGATTATTATTTGACAAGGGAGTGCCTGGGGATGATGAGCCAGGGGGTGTGGATGAAGATGTTGGGGATGGGGATGTTGTACTTCCACTTGAGTGAGAAGAGTGTGTGGACAGTAATGGTGGAAATGACAATACTTTTCGGAGCTCAGTCATGTCACAGGCTTTTCCAAGACCAAATGTACCATTTGAAGTTTGAATAACTTTTCCAGCTTCAAGGGCAGAACGGAGGAGGGACTCATCACAGAATGTGAACGTTGAATTTGGTGAATTCTCTTGTTTCAACCAAATTTGTTGATGTTGTTGTTGGTCATTCTGTTGTTGTTCAGAAGAGGAACATGAAATCCCTTCTCCAGGTGGTGAATTATCACGGAGTGCATAAGTTGTGCTGATAAGGTCAGAGGAAACAATTGGATTTTGATTCTCTCCATTTCCATTGTTGTCTGTAAAGTATTGGATTTTATTTTGTCCACCCCCAGGATTATCATCAGATTGGTCATAGGTAACGAAGAGAGGGTCAAGGAGATTTGTGAGCGTTGTCACCTCACCGTCTGACCCTAACCAGTCTGAATTTGACCCATTCGTTGTCCCTGGAATCCCTGTTGACCATTGGAAGGGACCAAGAAGTTCAAAGGATCCAGAAGCATTTGTGGTCAAACCATCCAGGTCACCATTCATTGTTGAACTTGTTAGTCCATTGTTGTCTGCGAATAGCATTTCATCCAAAAAGGATTTGATGTGGTTTGCTGTGCCCAAATTATTATTTGAGTCTGTCACAGAGGAAATATAATCCACGGAGTCAATGAATGCTACAGGGGTGACATGACCATTTGTTCCGGGCTCGATTTTAGGGCAGATTAGGTCATAATAGTCTGACCGACACAAATCATCCCCCAGATCCATCTTCAGTATCGTCTCCAGGTTTGGATCTGAAAATATTTACAAAAGGAAAATATTTAGTACTAATCATTGTTAATTTTATCATTCAGTCATTGTTATCCCAAACCAACCGAAAATTGGGCAATGTGAAATGTACAATTCGTAAATTATTATGTCAACTGAGTAGTTTTTAGTGTTGTGAATTTTGCAATGAGGTCAACTAATCAAAACTTGACAAAATTTTGCTCTAAACTTAAACCTGTTAAGAGAGATGAGACTCGCTCGAGGTTACGATTGCGTACATTCAAATTAACAGAGTTTGTTATACTATCAGCATTTTTTGCGAAATCCAAGTTACAAATACATGAGGAAGCATTGCTAAATTACCTTTGTCTCCTTATGGATTTGAAATGTACAAGATTTACATTGTACATTGACCGAGACGAGTCAGACAATTAAACTAAACTGATACGATACGATACGACAGTCGTAAAAACCAAACAAGAAAAATGTATCGCTTTCTGTTAGTAACAGTGAAGCGATACAGCCATGTATAATGAATTGAATTATTCCATCATTTACGTACGTATGTCCGTTCCGTTGTAACAGTGACAAATATACGTACACATTGTATAATTGGTAAGAACCATCTTTTTTACACTTTGCATTTTGACTGACTGCAATTGTTGAGAATTTTCTCTTAATTAGTACAACAAAGGGTGCAGTTTGTATTGTAAAGTAACGATACGCACGCGGCTCGGTGTGGCTGAATGACAAATGTGTACATTTTTGTACAACACCACCGGTTTGGTGGTGCAAGTGCCATTGCCATTATTGCTGCCTTGATTTGCTATTTCCTTCAAATCTTATTGTAGAAAAAAAAGACAGTTTGACAATTGATTGACGTTAAAAGGTTCTCTGACCTAACTTTAAAAGATTAATTTACAACCACCAACCCGAACTCGCGAAGCGAACTTGTTTCATATTGGAAAGTCGAATTAATTACAACTATTTAAATGGACATATTTGTTCTGTCCATGTGGTAAAGCATGAAATTATGAGGCGTTGAGAGGGACAAGGGACTCACGCCCTGAGCACATGTTCTAAGATGACCATGTCTTTGCACTCATCCATCAAGCCACCGCGGATAACGTTATTTTGACAAGGGGGATCTATTTTGCTTGTTCTTTTTCAAAATCTGATACTATCAAAAATATGCATACCTTTTTGAAATGACCGATTCAAATATAAGTTCAGATTATTCAAAATGCAATTAAAACTTCATAGGTTAGTTGTTTTTGCCTTTTTCTCTAGACAATATTGTCAATAATAAAAATGTGGAGATATATTGATAGCAATTTATCGACATGGGAAATTGTACTCTGAACTGAATAAAATGTTCCCTTGTAAATTGTCAATTTTGGGTGTAGGGCAAGTGTCATTCTAAGATTGCAAAATTGAGGCCCTTTGCTTCTGCCAAAAAATCTATTGTCATCCTGAAGTAAACTCATCTCTGGTTTCTGGCAAGATGACAGTTTGGTTGACAATTTATGGTTTGATCATGAACTGCACTGTGACTGCGAGTGTCATTGCACCGAACTGCATTGTAGATATAAGGATGCATTATTTAAATAATAAATTTATACACTTTCATAAATTGCATGACTTTTTTCAATACTGACTAGTTACTAGTCATAAATTTTAACCATTCCCTACCCCAAGAATTTTCTTTAGTTCCAAAATGGAATAAAGTTGACAAACTTTATGCATGTATTTATTATTAAATACTATGTACAAAGTACAATAATTGCAATTTCGATTGGTGTGTCTGCTGCGCTGGTTCGTCTTAAAATTTGATATTTTTTTTATGATCGACATTAATATTTTTATGACGCAGTTCGACTGTTCACTGTTCGTCTTGTGAAATTTTTACTGTCTGTCTGTCTGGTCCGGAGTTAGTTAGTTATAATTTGGAAATCAGAATTAATTATCATTTGAATTAAATTTTATTAGTTTCAAGTCATGAAATGAAATGAAATCAAACCAAACCAAACCAAACCATCCTGTGCTGAGAATTTTTTTTAAGCCGTATTATTATTACTTGTATTTCTTGGCAAACACGAGCACATGCATTGTTCAATTTGGAAATTGATCTAGTCTAGTCTAACACAACGTAATGAATAAAACACAATACGAGGTGTATCGAAAAAGATGCCACCGCATTCGTCACGATTCTATCGTTAAAATCGTCCTACAGCGTCAGTTTTGAGAAACCCTGTACATGAAAATCTTCCGGCCGGCATGACTTGACACATGGCGCACAGGTCATTATAAATTACTATACATGAAATTTAACAACTCTCTGCCAATTTTTTTTTCTTCTGCTCCTTCACACTATTAGTTGTGAATTCACGTGTTCGCTCGTCAACTTGTAAAGTAAACAATGCAACAAAAAAAAATATGATAGATTAAGAAGTGTCATGACCAGAAGAGATGTTATAAGAAAATGAATTGAGTTACTTTACTTTACTTTACTTTCCATCTCAAGTTTTTTTACACTAGAAGATGAAGATTGAGAATTCCTGTCATGAACTACATGATTCGTTACAATTACATACAAAGTTGCAATACAAACAAACACACAATTGCAATCCAATAAAATGAGATAAGACACCTTTGATTTTGATTTGATCACCTCACGTAGTTGACCAGAAGACTAGACGAACTGTGTGAATGTGAACACCTTGTTAGTACACACAGTAGTAGTTTGTAACAAGAATGACAAGATCTAATTTTTAACGACTGACTCAAGAGAAGAAGAAAAAAGAGAAAATCCATACTTGCATTGCATTACATTTAGAATTAACTACACACTTCAACTTGAAGTTGTTGAAATTGAGAAGTTCTTCTTGTCTGTCTCAGGTTGAAAATTATTACGAAAGTTTTCTTTATACGTAACAACACAATAAAAATCCATTCAACTACATATTCTGATTCAGTTTCCGGAAATGGACCTCTCATTCTTCATTCTAAATTCCTATGTCGCATCGGATAGGGTTGGGTTTGCATTTTTATTGACTCAGACAAGAATTTACTCATTACATGCAAAAAATGTCCTTTGGCTACAGTCTTAGCTTAAAAACACAGATTAATTCGGAACTCACTGAAAAAATCTGCATATAAAAAAGCTAATGTGAAATTGTGAGACAATCCAGCACAATACGACAGATTTTTTTTGGTCCTATGGTCTTTCTTTTGCATAAAAAGTGGTGATGCCATTACCAGTCAAATCAAATTATTTTGTCGTTTGCAGTTTTTGCACTCAAACTGGGTTTTGTCAAACTGTAAAATAACTTTTCGTTCCTTGCACCACGGTACACCACCGTACGTACTTCCGGAAATGGGCATTCCACAAATTCCACTTTTTACTGGACAAAGATAAACACATAAATATATAGACATAGTGTATTATTAGAGATCACAGCATTATATTAATGATGCCAAAGCACCAAATTTATTTCCCACTTGAGATTTACAGTACGTTGCAATTTAAGAAGTTGTGGTTTTGAGAAGTATACATTATACATTTAAGTTCATAGCTGTAGGTATTGTATTGCAATTGGAAATTTATGAGGACCATTTCTGCTAGGCTGCACCCACTGACTGACTGACTGACTCATTTATCAGATCCAAAAATCATAGTCAATAAAAAGACAAGATCATGTCTTGTTTTGGCGAACACGAAGAAAAACGACATGACACAATTCTATTCCCAAAGGTGCTGTTTGGAGTGCATTTCATTTCATTGCATTGCATTGCATTGCATTACTCTCTGTAACAATACAATTCAACCTCAATCGAAAAAACGTGTAGCAGAGGTCAACTGAAAAGGTCAAATCTTCACACAGAGTTCGTAGGGTTGGTGAAGACAGACGTAGACATTTTATTAATGCAATGGAATTTAACTACAGTCAATGTTTTCTTCCTAATCGCAATCATAAATCCAAATCCAACATAGAAAACCAAACCAAACCCCCATGGGTTGATAGCGAATATCGAGAATCGAGATGGAACTGGCTAAAAGTGAAAAGTCGGCAAGGTTTCAAAAGAATTTCTTTGACGTAGTCTGTGCCTGTCTAACCTAGTTTTCATTGTTTGACTGCACTGCAATATTCTTGGGAATTTACAGCTTTTTAATATTCAATGAAGGCAATTAGTTTAATTAGTAAACTTCGACTGACATAACGGGTGCAAGTCTCTACAAAATATGCTTAAGAAAGTTTGAAAATTTTCCATTCTTCAATAAGAGTAAAAGTGTTGATCCGGAAAGGCCGTCAGTACAAACACATCACATTTTGGTACTGATTTTGATGTTAGCCCTAAAATTTTCAAAGGGCGCAATTATTTCGTTTTAGAAATTCATTACGTTGCATTTCCATTTTTTAATTTATCAAGATATTTTAGCGCACAAGGATTTTCAAAAATGACGTACTTTGAAATATCAATGAACCCGTCTGTGTAATACATGCGACTTATAGATTTCCAACCAGTCAGTAGTTTGTACTACATAATTAATTAAAAGAAAACAAAGGCAAAACCTTGGGACACACATTAGCGAAAAAGTTTACTTAAGCAATCATAACATGCATGCACGTAAAATGCAAGGTTCCGCAACGTCGACGTTGACGCGCGATGAAGACTCGGGCAAAAATTAAGACATTTCAGTGCAGTGGTGGCGGTATCGTTCCACCACTAACTACTCCACCACAAAACACATACATTTGAAGAAGATTCATAAAAATCTTGACGAGACAAACAAACACACAAACAAACAAAACCAGAACAAACTCCTTGGAATGGATTTTAATAATACATACATACGTACATAAAAAAAGGAGATGATGCATCAATGCAGGGCGAAGTTGTAAAAGAATTTTTTTTAACGCTCATGTTTACAACTTCTTCAAACTCAACTCTGATTAGGCAATTACTAATGCAGGTATTGCTTGAGTGACCCTAATACACTTTATTGTAAGACTTATAGTACGTAGTATGTACACCATGGCTCCATACCATACAGAAGACGATTATTGCGAATTACGAATTACTCTACCTACCTCGCCTCCTTTGTACGTACGTACGTAAATTGCAAATTGAAAAGTTTTGTCAGTTTTGCTTGCAGTGCAGTGCAATTGAATGAGTGAGATGCAATTCAATGTACAAAATAAAAAGGAAACAAAAATTGTAATTTCCAAAGACAAGAACGAGACGAAAGATTTGGGGATAATAAGTCGTTCTCGATTGCCTGCCAGACAAAAATTCGTTCATTGGAAGGAATATGCATATTTTATGAGACTTTGCATTGTTTTGATTTAACATAGCAAGCAGGCAGTATGTATTGGAAATGGAAATTACCTGGGGACTACGACTGCGACTGCTGACTGAGTAATAAAACTTTTTGTAGTGCTGTGTGCGACACAGTATACATAGGCCAAAATTCAACTACTTTATCATTTTGGAATAGAAACAATGGAAATGTAAATTTAACAAAGGAAAATTCCCCTCAAGCTCAACCCAACCGGCCTTGTTTTCATGTCATCATTGCGAAACTTTGTTTTTGTTTTGTAATTTGGAAGTACATCCCTTGCCTTGTCCGAAATTATTATGGATGGGTGGTATTGCAGAATACAAAGACAACTTACAAATACCGGGATCATGCACGGCAAGGAATTGTAGTGTCGTATGTCGTTAGTACTCAAGAAATTATAAATAAACATTAACTCTAGTTTACTTTTGTATTTATTACGGCTACATTTAGAAACAGGATTTTTGCAGAATTACACGGTGATGCAAAATAAGCTACCAATATCTCACTACCCCTGATTTGGCCAGCGTAGTTCAAACGCATGTTTCGAATGTTCGTATTGTCCGATTTTCATAATCTTTTTAGAGTAAAGTCCGCAAAATTTTCTAAAAAAATTCATGGAAGTTTCGAAACTCAGAAACTTTTTCGGAATGCTACATAGTCGAGAAAAATGCATGATTTTTGATGGTCTTGATAAGTGCTATTCGGACATGATAGCAAACAGTGTTAAAAAAATCAGGGAAAGCCGCCAAAAGTGTATTCCCATGATTAGAAAAGAAATCCGTAAGAAATAGGGGACCTCACGACGAAAATGTGCCCATGGACGCGTCCAAAACTTCTCCAAAAACCACGAAAATGCTAGTACCCCGATTTCATAAAAATCTGTTTAGTTGCAGCCGGTGAAAATAGAATTGGATGAATAATCTACTTAGAAACAGCGAGCCAATCCTTCAATGAGTTAAAAAAAACAGAGACTGAATTTTTTCCCAACTTTGTGAAGAGGTTCTAAAATTCTATGTTCTGTATTTAAGATTTGACAGTTTCTCAAAAATTCATCAAAAACGAGGTGGTTTCTTCTGCACCACCGTATATATTGCATATTGAATTCATAGAAATCGAGAGTGAACTGGTTTTCCCTCGTAGTCACCCAATCATGCAATAAAACGTCGACTTGAACCACTCTTACTTTCTGACTCTTTGACATGGACAACTGTAATACGTTTAAGATGAAGTCAAGTCGTGCGTTGAGTCCGGTTACTTATTCTTGCATTATGTTAATGTTTGAGACCTACGTGTGTATCATGTTCATGAATAATAAGAATAATAATTATTATCAGAAAAAAATATGTGCCAGCATGTGCTCGGGGTTTACACTGTAGTGCAGTGCATGTCGTGCAGTGCAGTGCAGGAGAGAAGAGAAAGCGAAAGTTTAACTTCTTCCGTTTTGATGAGTTCATGTTCATGTGCAGAAAA
>JAQGCB010002752.1:0-10910 GCA_034698835.1 Protaphorura tricampata | reverse complement strand
CGCGGGAATTTGTTTTCTAATTGAATGTCTGTTACATATTTTGGGTCAACTTCTGGAATTATATGAATTTATTTATTTGTTGACCACCTCATGAATCATGAATCCAATCCGATGAGTTTACAGACACCAGAATACATTATTTGAACACTAATAGCATTTGCATTAAAATACAAAATTTAAAAAATAAATAATTTGTATTTGTTTTAAAAATAAATGAATTTAAATCTGTAAGAATTTTTAAGATCGGATAATATGTGCTTTCTGAGATAAAGAATTGATACTAAATTGGACACTTGAACTATTACCATGACTCTATGTAATTATTTCGACTTTTCATATGATATACGGTTGAAGTATATTTTAATCTTGTGGACAAAATATGGTTACAAATGGAAATGGAATTTAACTTTGACTTAACAACATCTTAATTTGTGCATTGTATTATATGTTTAAAATGAAATTGTGTTATTCACGTGAATTTTGTTAATACCAGACTTAGGTTTGGATGTATTGGGTCTGAATATTGTCAACAGCGAAAGCTGAAATTCTTGACCGTAATAAAAGCAATTATCTAACCAAAACCAACTAGCTACATACAACAGGCAGACAAATCTTTTGGAAAATTTCTAATACTTTTGTTTCTTTTCCAAATATTGTGGAGCAATATAACATTTCAATGTTGGTTGCATTGATTCCATTTTGAATTTCGTCAGGTCGGATTTTCCGCTATCCTCGATGACGGCATACCGTAAATGTCCGATTAATCGCCCAGGCGTTTATTTGTTCCTACGGGGTCAAATGTTGTAGACTTTCACCACTTTCTTCATTAACGTAATGGAGACCCGGCTATTAATCGAACTCAGGCTATCATTTGAAACCCGGCGATTAATTGGTCATTTATGGTATTTCATATCTTTGATATTATTTTTTTAATTCCTTATTTTTTTTTCAACCCGTCTTTTCCCTGCAGTCGGCTCCCATATAATATAATGGTTGAATTGAGGTGTTCCAGGATATAAGATCGATTGAATGCGAAAATGTAATCGTCGAATGGAGAAAGTACTTCTGGGTTCCGAAAATTTAAAATCTTGTATTCGTTGTCAATCAAGGTTTTTAATGAATGCTAGAGAAATGATAGGGATTTTCAATTTGTATGCTTTAGAAAATTGATGCATGGTATAAAAGGGAGCTGTGTTCACATGGTTCTTGAAGAACAATGGATTTGAGTTCATCACTAACGAGAACGATTTTTAATTTGTTCTAGATAGACGAAGCATTCTCTGTCTTTTTTACGTATATGAACAATACACGTTTTAATATTAAATAAATTAACTACTTTTGTATTAATTAGCGATGCAGGTGTTCAAGCCGAATATATCAAACTTAACGTTGCGCCGGTTGACCACTTGTTACACATACATATAAAGACAGACATTTAAATGCTCATTTTTTTAAGAAAAATCCTTCAGAGATTAAAGTGGAATCTATGTATTAGTCTGTTGTACGAATTTTTGCAAGTTTTAAGTTCAGTTTTCTTTGGGTATGTCCTGGACAACTTTGGGTAATAAAACAAGTTCAAGTTCGCTATCAAATAATGATTCAAATGAAAATAATTCCTTACAGTATGTACATTTCATTGAACTATACGTCCGACTTTGCAGACAACCTTAAAAAAACAAGACAATTTAATGTGGCCGAGTGGCAATAAATTTCATGGATTACACAATAAAATTAGCATAACGTCCTCGCCTTGAGTGAGTGGGTTAAAACTTGTTTAATTTTTTTTCCACTTAAATTTTTATTAAGAGTTCTTACATTGTATTTGCTAATACCGGTTTCGTTTTATGTATGGGGGAATTTTGTCTGGTTTAACTTTTAATTCTAGTTTAAGTTTCAATTGGGAAACTTGTATGATTTTTGGTTGTGTATTATTTAATTTAAGAATAAATCGAAGGAATAATCGTACTACATTGTTCCATTAGTGAAATAATTAAAATGACGGCCCCAACCCAGGAAGAATTAGTGGTTTTGGAAAAGGTTAAAAAAATTTTAATTAATATATAATAATAATAAATAATTTATTTGTCTTTATTTATTATTTATTCAGTTTCGAGAGGCCGTAAAGGAAGAAGGTATTCTATTGACTGAATGGCAGAAAACTGACATGGGTTTATTGGCTTGGCTAAGAGGTCAGAAAAAAAATGATTACCTACTAATTTTAAATTTAAATAATTATTTTAATAATTTTGGCATCTTTCAATACAGCACGAGAACTGGATATTCCAAAAGCCCTTGATATGTTAAAAAAAGTAAGGCTGCATTTCTTTTCTGGTCCCGTTTTTGTAGTATTTTGCGGTGCTTTTAAAATTGAATAGTTAAATCACTAATTAATTAATGTGTTAATTGCACAGTCCAGCGAATGGAGACAAAAGGAGGACTTGGAAAACATTTTGACCTGGAAAGCACCCGAGTTCTTTGGGAAAACTTTCCCTTTTGAGTTTTGTGGACGATGCGTTGATGGCAGTCCTGGTACGTAACGTGGAATGCACTATAATATTTAATACTGGCAAACCCGTTATTGATGAAATAGCATGACATAGCGAAAGGATCAGGGCTGCCTACAAAAATATTAAATAAACCTTCAGACAGTTGTAGTCAGCTGTCAGCTACTACATGTATTTGGAAATCCCACACTCGCACCCGTTTCAATCCGACACCAGCGCCATCTCGGGAATCTCTATAAGCCCGACTATCTCCGTAATGTTAACTCACAGAGGCAGACGACCAAACCTGAAATATTTGTTCCCATCTTGTCTTGTTTTGTCTTGTCTTTTGTGGTTAACGTCATTCTCCAAATCTCCAGCACAATACATGATGAAAATCACGCATTGATTTATCAGCCGACTACAGTGGAATCTCTATATATCAACTTCCCTTATATCGTACACCTCTCTATACCGACCAGAATGTCAGGAACGCATGAAATAACTTTGCATACATTTCATTGTTATTCCACTTTCTGTATATTAAAGTTTCTCTCTATTACGCACATTTTGGTGCATTTTTCGAGTTCGGTATATAGAGAGTCCACTGTATATGCATAAATATATATTTTTAGTGCTAACTTATCCCTTTGGAAAGTGGGACATACGAGGAGCTGTTGAGGCTGGAAAGAAACAAGAATGGCTCCGATACATGGATCTAATGTTCGCACTTTCTTATGAGGAAATGTTCAAAAAAAATTCTGAACTTGGACCAGAAGTAACACCTATTTCTCAGGTTGCACTCGTATGTAATCTTGTTGGATTCAGCTACCGTCAACTTACATCTATCGCGAGTAATTTAATTTAATAAACCAAAAAAATAGACCTTAATTCTATAAACTGAATTTAATTTTTTTAATTTATCCTTCATAATATTTTCGTATTATTTATAGCTCTACAGGCAATTATGGATTGTACATTTCGTTTCGAGGCCAACTATCCTGAGTTCGTCAAGTGCATCCTAATTCTCAATGGTTTAATAATTTTCTATATAACAACATTAACCTTTTATGTAATTTAATTAATTTTTATCCTTTTTCTACCTACAGCTCCTCGTGCAGTCTCTGTACTCTTTTCTATCATTAAACCACATTTGTCCGCCAGATCTTTGGCAAAACTTGAAATCTATGACTCTAATCCAAATAATTGGAAACCAGCCCTTCTAAAAGACATCACACCTGACCAACTCCCAGTGACACTTGGTGGAACTGATGAAAACTCATGCAAATTCGTGAGACCCTGATCGACTTAACTAAATTCAGTAAATCCGTCAAAATTGGTACACATAATATATTTTAATTTAATTGTAGTATAAGGAGGACTACGTCTTTGGTCCAGACGCTGAACTCGAAAAAAATGGAGTTGAATATATAACCATGACAATTCCGGCTGGACAAGATTTTAAATTGGAATTTGAAGTCAACAAACAAAATACGATTTTAGGGTAAGTGATTGATTTTCATAATTTGAAAATGTTACTTAATTTAAATATTTTTTCCATGTTTTTCTGTCCAGATGGACCTTCAAGACGGACTCGTATGACATTGGTTTCTCCATTCTGTGCAATACTCAAGAAATGTTGCCTTACAAGAAATGTGACTCTCACGTGGCTCAAGAAAATGGTGGATTTGCTTGTGGAAAGTTGGGCACATGTAAGTAATTATGTAACAACAAACGAAATTGTATGCTTACGTAAACTAAACATCTTGAATTAATAGAATTTATTTATTAATCAAACAGATTCGGTGATATTTGACAACAAGTACAGTCAATTCCGTTCCAAAACTCTTCACTACATGATACGTTTCAATGAACCTGAAGATTAATACACATCTAGAACTAAAATATTAGATAGGTACATTACATTTTTCCAGAATTTAGACAAAATTTTATTTTATCCAGTTCTAGTAAAACGTAAGAAACGATTAGAAATTTTTGAGCTGTCTCTCTCTGTCTAGAAATTGTCTACTATTTCTTTCTCACGACCGTAAATCATATATGTTCAATTGGGTAGTGTCAAATCTCTTCCTCAACTGTACTTATCTGAAAAAAATAACAAACATGTCACATTTTTGAGAATTTCATGCCACACGCACACTGACAATGAGTACTCTGCCAATAAATGCCAATAATTCCACTTTTGCATGTACGTTTCCTTGAACTATACGTACTACTTTGCAGACAACCTTTTAAAAAAAACAAGACATAATCTCATGTGGCCGAGCGGTAATAAAATTCTTGGATTACTCAATAATTAGCATATGTACGTGCTCGTCCTGAGTGAATGGGTTAAAACTTGTTTATTTTTATTTGAACTCGTAAATACTACTCCACTTTAATTTTTATTAAGAGTTCATACATTAAGCTTACAGATGAAATGCGTTCGTCCTTCTTTTTATGGGAATTTTATCTGGTTCAACTTTTAATTCTAGTTTAAGTCTCAATTGAGAAACTCGTGAGATTATCCATCGCTTGTGTATTAATTTCATTAAAGAATTATAACTGCGTTCTTTAAATATTTATTTAACATGACAGCTCCAACCCGGGAAGAATTAGTGGTTTTGGAAAAGGTAAAATTTGAATAATCAATATATAATTTATTGAAAATAAACTATAAGCAATTTTTTAATAGATTTAAAAAATACTTAATATTAATATTTTATATTTATCTAAATGTTGATATTTTTCTTAATAAAATATTTAGTTCCGAGAAGCCGTAAAGGAAGAAGATATTCCATTGACTGAATGGCAGAAAACGGATATGGGATTATTAGCTTGGTTAAGAGGTACCGAGTTTAAAATTGCATGCACATTTAAAATAATACATTCATTAATTGACATAGCCGAGGCTGAATCAAACATCTTGTGCATTTCGTGTGTCTTTTTTGAGAGTTGCTTCCCACTTGGCCCAGGGATTTACATTAATAATGTAGTTACCCTAGTAGTAGAGAAAACCAGTGGAGAAAAACCTCTTCACACCAACCCGGGGAAGAGCAGGTCCGAGGAATTGAACCCGAGCACAGCGAGTGATCTGTACACATGTACCACTACGCCATATGAAAGACCTGTTCATACAAATTTTAACACTGAATATTTTTTTTATAATGTTTTCATTCAATTCATACAGCACGAGAAATGGATATTCCAAAAGCTCTTGATATGTTGAAAAAAGTAAGTATTAACTTTTCTTTTTCTGGACCAATTTCGATTTTACAATTGAGGATTTAAGTGACTAATTAATTAATTAATGCGTTAATTTTGTAGTCCAGCGAATGGAGACAAAAAGAGGACATTGAAAACATATTGACTTGGAAAGCACCCGAATCCTTTGAGAAGACTTATCCTTATGAGTTTTGTGGACGATGCATTGATGGTAGTCCTGGTACGCAGAATCGGAGGGCACTATATATTTTACTATATATATACTAAAATTTTATACTTGTATTTTATATATATTTTTAGTGCTCACTTATCCGTTTGGAAAGTGGGATATAAGGGATGCCGTTGAAGCTGGGAAAAAACAAGAATGGCTCCGATACGTTGACCAAATGTTCGCACGTTCTTATGAAGAAATGTTTAAAAAGAATGCTGAACTTGGACAAGAGGTCCAACCTGTCTCTCAGGTTGCACTCGTAGGGAATCTTGATGGATATAGCTACAGTCAACTCACTTCTGTTGCAAGTAAATTAATATTAATTACCATAAAAATATCATTACATATTCTCATAATTAATTTATTACCCTTTATAGCTCTACAGACACTTATAGAGTGTACATTTCGTTTTGAAGCCAACTATCCTGAATTCGTCAAGTACATCATCGTTTTCAATGGTTTAATATTTACCTACAGAAAAACACTAATTTTTTCTGTAATTTACGTATTTCTTGTATGATTTCTGTTTGCAGCTCCACGTGCAGTCTCAATACTCTTTTCAATCCTTAAACCACATTTGTCGGCCATATCTTTGGCAAAAGTTGAAATCTATGACTCTAATCCGAATAATTTGAAACCAGCTATTTTAAAAAATATTGCACCAGAAAAACTCCCAGTCGCACTTGGTGGAACAAACGAACACTCATGCAAATTCGTGAGTGTAAATTCATTAGATTATATTAATTGTTATACATATTATATATATATATTAATTTATTTGTAGTATTCCGCGGACTACGTTTTTGGACCAGACGCTGAACTTGAAAAGAATGGAGTTGAATTTATAAACCATGACAATTCCGGTGGGACAAGATTTCAAATTGGAATTTGAAGTTAACAAACAGAATACGATTTTAGGGTAAGTTATTAATTTTCATAATTTGAAAAGTTTGTGTCATTGATATAAATTATTATGCGGCTTTTACCCAGATGGACCTTCAAGACGGACTCGTATGACATTGGTTTTTCTGTTCTGTGCAATACTCAAGAAATGTTGCCGTACAAGAAATATGACTCTCACGTGGCTCAGGAAAATGGTGGATTTGCTTGTGGAAAGTTGGGTACATGTACGTAATTATGTAACAACAAACGATATTGTATGATTTGTTAAACTAAACTTCTTGAACTCATGGCATTAATTTATTTATCAAACAGATTACGTGATATTTGACAACAAGTACAGTCAATTCCGTTCCAAAACTCTTCACTACATGATACGTTTTAATGAACCCGAAGATTGACACACACACACCTAGACCTAAAATATTAGATAAATTACATTTTTCCAGAATTTCGACAAAATTTTATTTTATCCAGTTCTCTTAACATGAGGAATAATAATAATTTTTTGGAGTGTTAATTTGTCTTGAAATCGTTTGCTATATTTGCTCATCGGTTTTTACGGATCAAGAAAAGGCGAATTTTATGCAGAATAAATTTTAATAAACTGTGTATTGGAACACGGACATTGTAATTCGCAGCACGGATAATTTCAGAGGTATGAAAATGTCCAAACATTTTTAATTTACAACTCTGAACTTCCGAACATCAGGTGGTGTGAAACCTATTCCCCCATTACTATACTATGACTTTCTCTTGTGTCTACCAAATGTTTTCTTCTCTAAGAAACTCCTCTGTAATATACCCTCTTAATGTTTTGCGATCGAATGCAATTACACGCCGATTTGTATCTCCCACACAATTTTGAGATGAGATTGTGTACGAAGGTAGGGTCAATGGGTAATGAGCATTGCATTGGAATTAGCTAATATACAGTCTTCTCGTTTGAAATGAGAGGCGCGATGGCGGATCGCACCATCAGTTTGGGCGGCCTTTCAGCCCGCTCCAGCCGTTCATTTCATTTCTCGTCTCGTCGTCTCTTTCTTCCTACAATGATCGTTACTTTTTTTCAAAATTGTTATTTTTCACGCTATTTTCTTTTTTGAACCACTATTTTCGAATATTTTGACTTGCTTTCGACTACGAGAGGCTTGAGTTTTTGTTTTGACATTGCGCATTGGTATTTCGTGCCGTAACCTGATTTTGGATTAATGTGAATATTTTGTGGCCTGACTTGTAGTTAGTAATTTGTATTTTAACATTGTATTTCGTGTCGTAACCCAGTTTTATATGACCCGACTTTTTGATTTATATATTTTGTATCTTGAGCAATGACATGAGAGTAAATAGAGGGAACTAATTACACTGCAATTGTGAAATGAGAAATGAGGGGTAAACGGGCAAAACGGCATGCCGAATGGGTGGGATCGTCCGCCATCGAACCTCTTAGTTCAAACGAGAGGACTGTAATATAACATATAGGTTCTGGATACGGCTACGTGTGTACTGTAACCCAGAGATGAGTGGCTGGAATTCTCCAGTCCTTATTTCCTGCCACGCTAGCGTAAATGCCAGGGCCAGGCCATTTTGTCAATCCCATTTTATTCTTACAAGTGGATAAAACATTCCTCATCAGGTCATTTCTCCTCAGGTCAAGGTCAAACTCAGATTGAAGGTCAGGGACCAGGTCAAACTCAGATTCAGGGTCAGGGACCAGGTCAAAGTCATCCGTCCTCCCGTAAGGAGTCATCCCATCTCGTCACTCACCCAAATATTCCATACACAATCCAGTTTTTTTGAGTGCAGCGGCAAGAAGGGAACGAATGCGTTGATGAGGGGAGTCAGGTATCACTAGAGATCTATTTTTGGTTTGTTGTACGATTCTCTGTAAGAAATCTCTCCATGTCATATTGAACTGGTAAATCTTAAGTAAGGGCTGACTATATGTATTTGCAGCGGTTCACCCCCGCCCTTTTTGCGCGCGTGTAATTTTGACACAAAAATATATCTCGACGACCTCCGTCCAATTCAGGACAGTGAGAGCGTGCCACTCGTCGGCCTAAGCATAAAGGAAAGGATTTACCGTCAGTGACGTTAGGCGGCACCTGTGCCTCAACAGCGATCCGCCTTCCTACTCAAGAAATCTCAACACTGCAGTACATGAGTGAGCCCCGATCCCAAGGAAGTGTAATATTGCGTGGATTAAGAGATTAAAAGTAAACAATTTCTTGTCAACCCATCTGTCAATATGTATAGAGTAATGTATGAATAAAACTCGTTTCGAATCAATCAATCCTTATCTTAATATTGTACAGGTAGGAAGGCATTCAAATTTTTGATGAATAACATGATTTTGACGATTTACAAGAAATATGACTCTCATATTTCTCAAGAAAATGGTGGATTACCTTGTGGAAAGTTGGGCACATGTACGTAATGATGTAACAAAATACAAAATTGCACAATGAAACTATGCTTCTTGAACTACTGGAATTAATTTAATTATTAATTTTCAGATTACGTGATATTTGACAATTAGTACAGTCAATTTCGTTCCAAAACTCCTCACTACATGATACGTTTCAATGAACCTGAAGACTAACACACATAGAAAACAAAATATTAGATACATTACATTTTTCCAGAATTTAGAGAAAAATTTATTTTATCAAACTCTAGTAAAACGTGAAAAACTATTAGAAATTTTTGAGCTGTCTCTCTATGTCTATAAAGTGTCTACTATTTCTTCCTCACCACATTTTACACATGTCATGGAGCATTTCAGAAGTCAGAAAATGAGTAAACGTTTCTAATTTACAACTTTGAGCGACACTCATCACCCATCGTTAGTTCTATAGCAATTAGTTTATTAAATCATATACTGTAGAAATAACAAACATGTTACATTTTAATATTTTTCGCCAATCTGTGTACTCTCTTGTGTTCCTTCAAGCGATCCAACCTTGTGAAACCTTTCCCACACTCATCACACTTGTGGGGCCTCTCTCCAGTGTGAATCATCTTGTGTTCTTTCAAGCGATCCGACCTTGTGAAACACTTCTCGCACTCATCACACTGGTAAGGTCTCACTCTAGTGTGACTTATCTTGTGCACCTTCAAGCGATCCAAATCTGTGAACCTTCGCTCGCATTCATCACACTTGTGAGGTCTCTCTCCAGTGTGAATTTTCTTGTGTTCCTTCAAGTGATCTGACCTTATGAAACTTTTGTTGCACTCGTCACACTTGTGAGGCCTTTCTCCGGTGTGAATTCTCTTGTGGTTTTTCAAGTGATGTGACCTTGAAAAACTTTTCTCGCATGTATCACACTTGTGAGGTCTCCCTCCAGTGTGACGTGTCATGTGGTCATTCAAACCTCTCGAGGCTGTAAAACTCATCTCACAGATGGTACACTTAAAGGGTCTCTCTCCAGTGTGAATCCTCTTGTGTTTCTTCAAATCACTATTGGCCGAGAATATTTTAACACACTCACGAGACTTGAGCTGTTGTTTGGACGAGAGAACATTTTTCCAAGACTTTGTGAACTCACTTGATGTATAGGTTTTCGGCAAGGTTTGTCGACGAACCTTTTTGGTCAAACGAGTAGGTGGAGTGGACTCAGGGTCGTCGTTCCCACATCCACTCTCTAACTCAACGTATGGGCCAGATTCAGAATTTGACTTGGATTCTTCCTCAGAGCGCTGCATTCCATGAATGTCTTCATCAATTTCACATTTTATATGAATGGACGATGACTGGTCAGCGTGATGGAGGCTAGGGTCAATGTGCATTGTCTCTTGGATGTGCTGAGGAGGAGCATGGGTGGTTCTAATGTGTTCCCTTAATATCTGAATGTATTTCTGACAAATCTTGCTTGCAGTCCAGGTCACACTGGAGTAGGTCAAGGTAAAAGTCATTCAGGTCTTTCGGTACAGCATTGGAGGAATTGCAGTCAATGGACACTGTTTTAAGTACGACGTCATTCACAGCATCTGCTTTTGAGTTGTTGTTAGTAGTAGTTGTTGGGTAGTCCACTTCCTCATATTTAATGTCAATGTCATCAATAATGGGATTCTGACTCTGAAGGGTGTCTGGG
>JAQGCB010002751.1:0-10910 GCA_034698835.1 Protaphorura tricampata | reverse complement strand
CGTCACGTAGGATTGTTAGGATGCCACGTAGGTTAGAATGAGTGAAAGTTCTTGTCACCCAATTATATATTTTTCCTCACCCGGAACAATCGAATTTGTTATAAGCACTTGTTGAGGCGTACGGCCCAAAAACTTTGAAGACAAATTAAGGAAAAGTTTTTCAAGGAATGTATTGAAAGGTTAACCAACCGTTCCATAGTTACATGCGTTCATTTGAAAATAAAAAGTCTTGCTGCTTCGGGGAGTTTAAATTTGAGTTTGGTCAAGCAAACTAATTTGTCCTTCTTTGGCCCACGGTCAGAACTTTCCGCGAAAACTGTTGTAGACAATAACATCTTTATAGAAATAGTTAAAATTATGTCAATTAGATATTCGATCCTAGTTCCGCGTTCTTACCAATCGGACATTCAAGAAAGTGCAATTCTTCTAACACATATTAGAACCAGTGCAGATAAAACGAACCCAAACCTCAACGGATGACCGCAGTTATGAGGTTCATGTGCATGTGCTCATGCATTCATTCGTACTTCCGGTGCGAATGGTCAAGCTGTACCGCGGTGTGTACTAGGTGGTCACCCTAGGCCACTTCCAATTTCCTAGATTATACCAGATATTGATGCTACATATATTTCTGGAAATAAATTGTATATAAGATTTAAACATGGAAAATGTTTTTTTTTGTATTTGCTCTTAATTCTAGCGCTTGTTCAATTAGTGAGAGAGTTTGGAAATTTCAAAGTCGGTCAAGTTAACGGAGCAGATAGAACTGTAGAATACAAGAAATAGTTTATTTATTGAACACAGTTGAACGAATTGGACGAACAAACAATACATACTTGTGGAATACAAGAACTAACTGTGTATGTAGAACAACAGGGCTGCCTTTTTGGCCGTGAGTGGCAGGGGATTTACACTTTGAGCTATGGTTGTTAAATTGTAAATTATATACTGTTCTGTGGACTACTGCTAAGAATTTCAGGTGAAAATCAAACGAAACAAAGTCCAAAATCGTATTCTAAAATGTACGCCAACATGTAAAAAATTTAATTATGGAAAGTGCCCTTTCTAAGGAGAAAATTGGATTTTGTAGTAAAGGAAAATAACAAGTATCTTGGATCAGTAGATTCCGGAGACGTTTTGTTTCGGTTCTGTACTGGACAGGATGATTTATGATTGTTACCTCCGTGCATAGCCAAATGCCATATGTGCTAGACCCTCAAAGGTTTAAGCATTCAAACTATTTAAAATACATTTACAAAACAGCAGACTGGGGTAGATCATGAATTTTTCAAGGTGGAATCAGAATTTACAATCAGGGAGTGCTGCACGGACACTTCAATAAAATTTACTCGAATGCTGGAATTTTTATATTGAATCGAGGGGGTAATCACTTAATTCACGATTTCAAAATCTGTAGTTTTCTCATACGAAACTAGATTTCGAAAAGGTTGGTTTTAGGTAGTAATCAAATTTCGGAAAATTCCGCTTTCCTCCCAAATCAATTCTTTAGTCATTACAATGTGTAAGTCAAAATCGATCACAAAATCCTGATTTTGGTGACTCTTTCTTGATCCCTACGCTACGAGCTTCTACATCACTAATAAATACGACAATTCTGCACAAGCATTCTCATTTCCTTCCTCTAAGCCCACATGAACATCTTGTGGTCCGTATGTACGTAAGAATAAGAGAAATTTAAATTGGGTTTGGAATTCTTTCTTCCGCTCTCGTTCCAAAGCTCTATTTTTCGTTTCAAGAGGTTTCCAAACTTCATTTCCATTTTCCCATCAGTTCCGCCCTACATTTCAGAGAAGAAAAAAAAAGTTCTTGCTTTTTGGCCACTAACATGACCTGATTAACATGGAAGCGTAGAAAATTACATTTTTACTCTGTGTCATGCTAAAGAAAATTGTAATTTCTTTGCTCAATTGTCTTTCTTCCGTTACGAATTTTAAGTCAGTTGGACATTAGAAGTTTGCGTTCCGTTTCGGAATTTCCATGGACATTTAGTTTTGGAGATTGTGAGATTTCAGTAAAGGGCATAGGTCAAAAGACATAGTTCCTTGCAGCCAAAAATCTAATCCGATCTTCCGGAAATTTTTGGTTGAAAATTCAATTTTTTGTCTGGGAGACCAAGGAAATTGGCTAAAAGATGAGATAGTTGTATAAAACTCCAACGCATTATTCAATATTTTGAGAATAAGAGGGCAATCTCCAAAAAAAATACTGCGAAGGAAGTGTCCTGGATCTGCAATGCATCTTGAATGAACCATTTAACACCACTTACGTACAATATAGATGTTTTTATTTAACACTTTTCCAAGTACCTCTCGCATACTCAGTCGTAGGAGTTTTAAATCTTTTATGTCTCCATTTTGGTTGTCATTTGTTGAGCTTGACTTGACAATCACAAACATCACATCAAAGCTCAAATCCTCCTCATGGGTATTTGGCGTCACGAACGACAGCTCTTCCTTTTACTCGGAAGAACGTGCACATCTTAGATCCTGTCTACTAAACTTGACTTCAGTTTAAGTAAGTGAAGCCAGTGTTGATTTTTTTAGCAAGTCCTCTACCAATGGAACATTTATGAACTGTAGTTTTCTAAACTGAGATCAATTTTAATATGCGGAATACAAAATCATTGTAAATGAATATCATACACGGATATACATATGGTGAACTGTCAACCATATTCATGTACCGCAATTCTCAATATGCCTCCCTTTGTGTATCAAGGTACAAATTGGCATTTTCTTGTACATCTGATACAATTAGAATTGACATGACACTCATTCGTTTTCCCAGTGAACATACTGATTTCGAGAACAAGTTGTCATTGAAATATGGTAATTCCCTTCAGGGTTCACATGTGGAATATCGTAGTAGTATTCCAAACATAAGTAGAATTTGATAATTGAGATTGACAATCTGTAATCCGTGAGAAATGTATAAATTCCTGACATTAATTTTCACCTAGCCTCTAGCGTACTTGAAGAAGTCATAATTTTCGCTAGTACATATATCGTTTCCAGCAAATCTGTCTAATGTCGTAATGTACTCGGACTTACTGACACTGAATACAAATTAGTCAATTTGTGAAGTAGACTAATTAACTGAATATCTCAAAATTGTGTCCAGGATACTAGGATTGAACGGTAGAAACCAGTCATGACCAGAATGATGACACATCCATATAACCAAAGGATATTGTGAATGTGACGAGACAGCAGATTCATATCCTTATATCCCTGGTCCTGGTTTCCCTCAAAATCCTCAGCGGAATCTTATAAATCAGACATATCTAAACCATTCAAGTCGTTTAGTTTTATCATGACTTGGCGTCATAAAACTAAAAATATTTCTGGACGACTATCTCCACTGCATTGTCTGCACGTATAGAAACCCTTAATAATAAGTACTAACGTAGCAAGCAGATATGCGAACTATTAGATTTTGTGTATTCTTTACGTGTACTCACTGGTGTACATAATGCAGATTCCAAATGGAATGTCAAGAAAAAATAGGGCTCCATTTTCAATGACTTATTATTATTATTACTTTTGGCTGACTCTAGAAAGGAGTCAGTAAGAAAAGTTTAATAGGTATTTTGGATTCAGGAAGCTTGGCTCGAAATAATAGTAGCAGTCGCAGTCACAATGCAGCGAAGTGTGTAAGAATATATATGCATTTTAACTCAGGAACGAAACTGTAGGTATGTGTGAGCAAGATCACACAATACACTGCGCTGGGTAAAATACAATGCCATGTTTCAACGACCATATTAAATGAAGAAGGAAAAGAAACTTTCTTTTCTTTAGGAAACGTGAATATTTCAAGTCCTTATCCTTCCCTACGGACAGAATTACTATAAGGACTTGGCATCCATGGGTTCTTAAGTGATAACATATTTGTTTTAAGTTTTGTGGTAGATTTTATTCTTCGGTCGTGTCACTCACAACTCACAGACTTAACGACTCCACCAGAGAGTTTCAACAAATGCACAAAACCATAACATAAGCAATTTATTATGAAGTTTTGCATTCTCTTTGGCAAGAGCAATCCTTTACATTCAGTTGACACAAAATGCACTCTCTACCAGGATTCAAATTTACGGTCAATCATTCACTCATTTTTATGGAGAATGGTTTGCTGTGCTGCTGCCCTTCCATTTAGTTTAGAGATTTGGCGCATTTTGTCAGCAAGCTTTGCGGGTTTTTCCGAGAGATTGATTCGACTTCGCGACGCCACACTGCTTACGTATTCGTATCATCAAAGTGAATGAACCGAATCATATAAAAATCCTAAGATCCAATCCAATTCTTATAAGTTCTCTTTCGCCTTGAGAAAAAAATGAAACCAGCAATAAAATCCTCTGATAATTATGGCCTCGGATATTTCTCTTGTATCGAGCCATTGAAGCATTCCTGTTTTTTTATGAAGATGAAGGGTTTGCAATCTTGTTTCAGTTCATTTTCAGACTGACACATTAAACCCTCCGGGTAACATTTAATCAGAAAGAGAATTAAACTCGACAGAACAATTACAATCTCACAATTACGACAGACCCTTAAAAGAATACGAGCAGAGCATTCTTTCCTCGTAATTTCCAACTATACCCCCTGTAGCTGTGTGGTAGCGATGGATTAGTGAATAGGGACTGAGAAAATTGTTCCAAGATAGATTTTCCAGTTTTACGGATGCTGTAACCCGATTTTTATTTTTACGTTACTGCAAAGTCAGGCATGTTTTATAACAAAAGTTGGTATAGGAAAAAATTGTGATTCCATTGTCCTGTTTTATTTCTCTTTAAGGAACTGTGAGAGTGAAATCCATATCATGTCCATTTATCTCGAAATGGCTTCTGGATTTTCTCGTTTTCACCCGTTTATCCTCACTTGGAATTGGAAGGACTTGTCTGTGGACAGCCAAGAATTTAATTTGTTCCAGGACTTCCTTTATCCTTGCTCGTCCTTGCAGATGCTGGCCAGGGAAATCAGGGATAAAATTGAGTCAATCACGCGTCCCGTGGACCTGAAGCACTCTGTATATTCAAACATTCAAATAAATCAGGTGGACTCTGAACTTATCAATTGAGCAGAAACAAATGAGCAAAATGTATTTGGAGAATCCAGATAACCCACCTGGTAACTAAAAAGCACTTAAAGTAATTGTACTTCCTCTCCTCTCTCAGAAAGTTTAATTTCCCTTGATGAGTTCCACGACATCCACCTGTATATTTTTTAAACCAGACATATGCCAATTTTCTCAAAGTAGATGCGTGGGTAGAACCGGAAGACGATCTCTTCTAAATGGAATACGAGGAATTAAATATTTTTTCTTCATCTGTATTGGTAAAAACAAAAGTTTTCTGTTTCCTCGACTTCAGAGTATTCTGATCCTGGAAAGTATGATTCCGAGTAGGTACTCAAAGTACTCTGGCGTCCACAGTTGGGTTTCAATTTCATTATTGGTAACGCAAACAAGCGCCAATTTCTTGATATTTTCCAGGAACCTCTTAGCTGAAAGATCTGATCTCAAAATATACTCTTCCAATCTACTCTACTCAATTTAAGAGGATGTGACATTTAGTAAATTAATACTTCTGGAGCCGACGGGATGAGTTAAAAAAAAATTCCGCAAATTGTAGAAATGCCAATATCTCCATCTCAATGCTGGTAGTAATGGAAAGATAGTTTTCTAGTAGAAAATTTTTGGTTGGTGAAAGCAGACTTTCACTGAAGATATTGCAATGATGGTTCTATTCTTGTTGTCCCACTTTAGACATGCACATTTTTGTTATAATTAGGAGCAGTTTTGATATTAAAGAATTTAATATCTTTGAGTGAGCCTCTGTTGGAGCAAAAATATGTTGGCCCGGGTGATTAGTGTATGTCTCTTCCACACAATTTGCAAGCTAGGATTTTGTGATTTCCTCATGTCATGTCGTGCCTCACTGGGTTCCGTCATTACGTAATATAGCTATCATCAAATCAACAATAGGACTTCTCAGTTCTCTAATGGTAGTTACAAATAATCTTCACGAGTCTCAAGGAAATGTAACCAAAAATTCAATAAAGTAAAACGTCTGCGTGCTTACAGTCATTACGAACAACCATCAAGTAAGTGATACAGAAAACTTTAATAAGAAGAGAGAAAGTAACAAAAAAAAGGAATAGAGACGTTTTGGAAATCTCAGTTTGCCTTGGATTTCAAGAGAAGCACTTTTGGTGTAAAATCTTAACAATTGTATGGAAAAGTTAGAGTATTATAGCTTTTACATTCCAATTAAGGAAATATTAACTAAAAGCTGATTTTCACCCAAAAATTGAAAACCAGCAATTATTTACTTCAAATGAACCCCATAAAAAATCAGCTTTCACCGCGGAGGATAAATCATCACAAGGGCTTCCCTTGTGAAATGTTTTTGGTAACCAATCTCGTGAAGAAAAACGAACATTGAGATATTTTTTGTCTTTTAGAACGAGAGCACAGAGCAGGACCTAGACTACGGGGTTCGTTAGAGACGAGTGAATAGGAAAGATCTTGTGGAAACAAAGTCTTAATTTTCGCTGTTCCTTTTGTTTGTACGAGGACCGGATACTGAATCCCTGATGACTTCTTCTATAAAAGATTCCACTGCAACACGTCCCCGCGATCTGAGATTCCAAGAAAACTTCAGTCATTCACTTTATAGAATTGTACAGATGACGATATGTACAAGTTGATGTTGATACAATTTATGTATAAACTATATGTACTCTAGGTGCATTCAAACTTGAATTATTTCTCTCAAACTTTCATTTCTAAAGAAAAGTTTCTACAAAACTCCTCATAAGTTTACTTAGAATATTTTGGAGGCTGTTAGCTAGTTGGTGTCACTTTAATGGCTTTGAATAGGTTTATTTCAATGGCTTCATAACAATTTAAATTTTTTGCATGACTCCGAGTTTCAAAGTTTTATTTTTTTGCTTCTGTTATTTTCACAATATAACTAAAGTTTTGGAAAAATATGGTTGACCACATGACCACCACCCATTAATTTATTTCATTTTATTAATATTTCGAGGAAAAACTGACCACAAATAAATCACAAATTTATGTATTATGAATTTGTGAAACCGGCACTTCGAAAGATTCTATTTTTTCTAGGTTACCCTTTTATAGCGAATTTAAGACTTAACGACTCAGGCCTTTGAACAAATCAATCTACTAACCTTTACTAATCCTAAAGGAAATGCGAGGAAGAGAAGCGAAAGAAAATTGAGAATAGTGTAACCCACTGGTATTTCATCTGGGTAATCAAGACGTCCCATTAATTTCGAAGACTCACTCCCTCTCTCTCTCATTGGAAACTTAGTAGGAAGGAATGCAAGGAAACACACTGAACAAATAATGACCAAGAGTCTGGTTCCCACATTAATGGGTAAACTTTATTGCCAAAACAATTTACAATTTAGTGGAAGCTGAATTCGCTATTAAATTGTAATCAAGTAATGATTAATTTGTAACGACAGCTTGTTTCAGATATAAACCAAATATTTATGATCGGGAAACCGGGCATTCTCATAAATTAATTGTGCAGATTTGTGGACTCGTATTTGTAGTGTTCCAGGAGGTCAACTTTGGTTTTATTGTCAAATAGAATTATCTGTATCCTTTTAACAGGAAAGTCGGGTGATTTTGTTGGACCCTTGAATGACACGTTATTCAAACATCAATTTTTATTTAAATGCGTGCTTGAACAGAATTAGTGTGAAATAATTATAACCAGGCTATTTTATATTTACGAACGACAGAGAATGATTGCTACTATCCAAGCTGCAGAGTACTGTGTACTAACGAGGTGGACGGTGAAAGCCCACTTAATTTGCCATTATTGCTCCATTCTTAAGCTTGCATAGGGAAAGTGTAGTTAAGAGGATGGAGTGTAGAATTTGCTCCTCCAGTTGTAAATTAATTATTATTACGTCAAGTTGTTAATTGGGTACTTGGGTAAAAGCGTGGCCTAAATATTAGAATGTAAATTTTGGTAGGACGTATTCAATAGAGGAAAGTCACGCCACGCATCGTTCGCAGGTGTGTATTACGTTACTAGAGTAGCACTACGAGTGAACTCGTTCAAGTTTTCTTCCAATATTACAAAATGCTACTTCATTTTCTCTACGACTACTAGACTGCTGTATGTACTGTTGGCTAAAATTAAAAGTTTGACTCTCAGTGCAGTCAGGTATAACTTTTTTGCTAAGTGCCCCAGCGTCAAAGTCGACACTCGGTGCTCTTTATCTCATTATTTATAACGTTCAAAGGACTCATTTCAATTCATGCAGCACAGAAAAAAGAAAAGAAAAGGAATTAATGTAGCAGGTTTCCCTGTATGGGAGAAAGTACATTTGTTTTAAAGGCGAACATTTCTTAAGTATGAAAGGGCATGCGATGCTTTCTCCATACGGTTTCCCGTTCCACATAATTAGGTACGGTGAAAGAAAATCTTTAATTCCATTTCCACTTTCTCCCAATTCCGAGGAGCACCAGCACAACTAGCACGGGTTCAATTCACTGTGTTCTGATATACTGAGAAGGTGGCTGAATAAATTCCACTCTAAAGAAAAAAATATATAAGGGAGTAAAAGAAGGGGAAAGTGGCTACTTGAAAAAGAGACGCCGGTTTCTCCTTTCCCACTTGGACGAAAGTGGGTTACGTTGTAAATTGTCACTTGTGTCACGCTCCCTCATTTCGTTTTGGGTTACTGTGTGTATGAACCTTTAGATTTGGGGTAGATATTTCACGTGTGTACATGGTGGTTCAGAAAAATTAGAGAAAATACTAAGGTTCAAGAGATGTCATTATCTCTATTGGGTTAATTTCATAGTACTGGACATTTCCAGGCCGATGGACGTTGTACGGTGATTGGATATGAGCAACCCTGTACGTGTTCGTCCTCAAATATTATCCAAAGCTCATCTGTCTATGTAACATCGGTGCAGTCCAAGGAAATGTCAGGAGGACTGAGTAATATTTCATTTTTCCAATTTTGAAAATTTCTGGACGGATGAGATTTCATAAAACGATTGTTGTTTCTTCCGCCCAAGTTTGACGTTTTATAAGCTATTCAAACATGTATTCCTGCTTATCAGTCATGAGACGGAATATTTCTTCACATCATGTCCTGAGAGAATCTGCAGACTAATTTATTTTGGTAAATATAAGACAAGGATTCAGTTTGCCAGTTTTGTTGATTTTTGAGATTTTCGTCACCGAACGTCGTGTATAACCGTCTTGGGAAATATCTCAGCTTAGAGCACACCTTAAAAGCTCTTTTAAGGATTACGAAAAAATACAGATAACTCACGTATCAAGTAAATATTGAGGAATTTCGTTAAGATTTTGCGGCTGAGCAGGCAATAAATTAAGATTTTCCACGAGACTGACAATCTTTAGTCAAACAATCGGGAAGACCGAGTAAGTCAGTACATATATGTACATAAGAATAAATATAATAGTATTAACTAAATTCACTCAGAAAAACAGAAAGAGAGAGGAAATTGCACTCCAGGGTTCAATTTTAGTAGAATTCTGGGGTAATTTTAACTTGAATATCACAGAGTAGGCCCAAGTAGCGTAGGATGAGTGATATTCATAAAATAACGACCCATGGAATTAATACTCAGTCCATAGATTCTTCGTAAGTTTTTGTCCTTTCAATTTCTTAGTCCGCCGTGATGCGTCAACCTAGCTTTCGACACAAAAGTCTAAGGTTGATTAATTACCTGATATGGATTTTTGCAAGTCACGCGTATTCCTTATTAACTGGCTAATTAACTGAAATTTACGTCTGGTCGGCACAGCATTCACGTATGTGTATCATATTGGTCCATTAAACCCCTGCTGGTTCTCACGCAATCGCATGCAACGCAGCGCTATGACATAGGATACGATCAGCATGCAGAATATTATTATTCATATACTTTATATGTATCCCTGTAATAACGACCATCATTCATTTTCTATATTGATTCATTGAGTCATTACTGTCAGACTAAAGTTCGTAAACTTTATCGACTCTCCACAAGTTTTGTACTACCAACAAGGTCTGACGTAAGATTCGATTCATCCGGAAGTCGACAGTCGACCCAGCCGGGCCATGATCATGGTTATGTAGAATTTACTTTTCAAGAGGATTTTATTGCAATATCGAAGGGTTGATGCACGTAAGCCCATTCAATGCAACGGTCGGTCGGTATTTCAAGCAAAGAATACAAAGTAAAAGTTTTGGCCTCCAGAACACATAAAATACGCATCTCTTCATTTCATGCACGTGTCCAAAACTACAGACCAGATTTAATCATGCTGTTGGCGTATGGATTTTATTGTACAGTGAAGCCATTTTTTATGACCAAAATTTTTGTCGATTTCGTTGGATAAAAATAATTGGTTAGTAACCAAAATTCCAAAACTTCTGTGGGACCCTTAGCATGCATACCTTCAACACAATGCAATGAAGTGCAGGGAAAGCAAAGTTGGCCACAGAAACACCATAATGAATGGTTTCTCATTTCTCCCAAACGACATCTCACTTACCCACATTTGTCACTTTAGAGGAGTTAGAGCACGCAACCCACTCCACATGCACTGCAAATAAGAAAAATTACATTGGTTAGGTGTCCCAGCGGAAATTGAGTTCGTTTTTCATCGTGGGATTAGGAATTTGCAAATTCAGGGGTCCTTCGTTTTTGTAAAAGTCGTAGTTTTTCTTTGCGTCGAAAGTTTCTTCAACATTTCCACTCACTTTTGTCAATGATTATGTTGTAAACAAAGCGACTACATAATATTCCATGTTGACGCGACATTCTTGGATTGCATATAATAAACTACTATGATTTTTCTGATATTGTCACAGTTGGAGTTT
>JAQGCB010002750.1:0-10913 GCA_034698835.1 Protaphorura tricampata | reverse complement strand
CGTAGCAGGTCATCAAAGGTCATTCCCCGTGCCACCTAATGTATTCAGAGAAGCAGCTTCCACATGGAAGGAAGCCAGGTCCATTTTCCTATTACATTAGGTAGCACGGGGATGACCTTTGATGACCTTCTATGGGTTTGAATTTAACTTTGACAAAAAACTGTTTTCGAACTCATCATTTGGATGACCCAGGATACCTAAAAGTTTGGTCCGGTTACCGAACGCTTAGAACACCCAAATAGTTTACCTTGTGAGTTCAGTGTTCGTAATGTTTCACTGCATGTCGACTGTCGACTAATAAATACTTTGTGTCCACTTTTAAAGATTCAAGAACTTCATTCTAAGGTGAAAGACAGTTTCAAAAAGTTGAACGCTTCAGTGGGTCTAATTTGCCCGGTCACATTCCTGAACATGGTTATGTTTTGTGCCATAAGATCCATCGATATCTTGGACTCAGATAACTGGTATTATCCACTGTTCATGGCGTTATACTTTGCATTTATATTTCTGCCGATGGTGTATTGTGCGGAAGCACATTATCAGGTCAGACCCAATAATAAATACATTAATGTGATTTTGGCACACTAACATTCGCATATTTCCAGGCCAGTTATTTCAAAAATTGGGTCCTGTTACGTCATAAAAATGGTGGATCCCTTGCGGATTACTTCTTAGAAGTTGAGGTATGCAACCTAGCCATTAAAGGTGGCCGGTGTTTCAACATCACCTATTCATTTCTAGGAACGGTAGGTCATTTTATGAATGAACAAGAGTACAAAAGAAAAAGTGGAATTATAAATTCAGACTGGAAATATTTTGACAGGCCTCTAGCGTTATCTTGACATACACCATTATAATGATCCAGTTCGGGGGAGAAAGATCCAATCACGGAATTCATACGACTTAAATGTAAAATGTTATCAGTATAGTCTAATGTATTAAATATTTCCAAACGTGAACAAACATTTTTTGTTTGATTCGTTTATGTAACTTAACCCAGTTCATTTATTTTGATAGGCCGCCAGTCTTTTAAACCCACTTCAATTGGTCAATAGTTTTTTTCCCAGTATTGAGATGATCACAAAAGCTAAACAAATATGTATTTGATAATAAATGAGCATTCACTACCGAGTACTGCCAAATAATTTCTCTATGTAATTCTATTGTATTTACGACCTTACAATAAATGTTTGTACAGTATTGCTTTTGTACAAAGTTTTATCACAATAAATGTAAAAGTTCACCTATTTCTTGAAACATCACATTGTTTAAACTGAACTCTTCTTTATAAGAGGATATTTTCAAGGACAAAAACGTAATGTCCAGTTTTGATCGGCAAAGACGAACATTCACGGATTGGAGGTCTACAGTTTTTAAAGTATTAAAAGTTGAACGCCATTACTATAAAAAGATAGAAATGGATGTTTCAAAACAAATATTTCATAAGTCCAGTAAAATAATACAGAGATCTCCTTCCACAAAGGCTACCCGTGGATTCAACAATGATTTGGGGTCATATTTTCAACCTTGGATAAAATTTTGCTATTATATGCTCCTGGTTCCTTTCAAAATTGAGTTGGACGGAAATAAGTGTTTTATTAAAACAAATATGTTCCAAAAGGTAAAAATTAAAACTTAGTAAATTAATAAGGCTTAAACTGTTAAACCCACCCTAAAATTACTTTTGTACAGGTTCTGTGTGGAATTCTTCACTGTGTCACCTGCTTAGATTCTTACTTCTACTTGCATCTGATATTTGTTGAGAAAGTTCAGAACAGCCCGGAAATATTCTTAAGAGCCATCGAACGATTCTGCACAATTATTGCCTGCTTTTCATTTTTCTACACTGTTTGGTTTAAGAAGGACTCGTTTCAAGCCGTCTGCAATGATTTCAAATATCACAATGCTCCCAAGAACGTAATTAAACAATTGACGTTAAAAATTAATTTAATTCAATGTTGTATAACGCATATTTACTCACACTTTTAATAGGTTCAACGCTGGGTCCGTCTTTGTTCTATTGTACTTCTGTTACACGGCCTTTTCGAATTTGTGTGTACCACATTTGACCCTGCGGCATCAGGATGGAAAATTGGATTCCAGAACTTGATTGAGGACTTACGATTCGAATATCATTTGACCCAACGCCTAGAGAGTTCCAATGCCAATATCCCAATTACAGGTGTCACAATAGTTGGGACCATTGGAGCCGTACTTATTCGGTTGTACAGATGGATCATGGTGGATTTCATAATTTCGATGAGTGTATTGGTTGGGTATCCTATTTACAAATTATCAAAGAAATTTAAGAAGATATTGGTAGATTCCTCAACTCAAGGGTCCGATGATAATTACGTAAGTTACAACTATAAGTTCATTGTTCATAATAATATACGGGCGATTAATATTTTTATCCGCTCATAAAGATTCAAGAGGTTTATTCTACTATGAAATCCGGTTTCAACAACTCGAACGATTTAATCTCTCTAATTTGTCCGGTCATGTTCCTGAATATGGTTATGTTTTGTGCCATAAAATCAATCGATATCTTGGACTCAGATAACCAGTTTTATCCGGTGTTTATGGTTTCATACTTCGCATTTCTATTCTTGCCGTTGGTGTATTGTGCGGAGGCACATTACCAGGTCAGTCCTAATAACAAATACACTATTGTAATTTAAAATTTAATTTAATTAAAACTACAACACATGCATATTTGTAGGCAAGTTATTTCAAGGAATGGGTGCTCTTACGTCATAAAAATGGAGGCGGCTCCCTTGTGGATTACTTTTTAGAAGTTGAGCAATGTAACCTAATCATTAAGGGCGGGAGGTGTTTCAACATCACCTATTCATTTCTCGGAACGGTAGGTCATTTTATGAATTAACGAGAGTACGAATAAGGCATAACTGGAATTACAAATTTTGATTGAAAATATTTTGACAGGCCTGTAGCGTTATCTTGACTTACACCATTATAATGATCCAGTTCGGGGGAGAAAGGTCCACTGACGGAAGTCGTATGACTCAAAGTTAATTGTCAAAAGTATCATTATATTATTAGTACAGTGGAATCTCTATATATCAATCTCCCCTATATCGTATACTTATCTATACCGTACAGTATGTCAGGCACAGAAGAACTCCCTTTGCATACACTTCTTTATTATTCCACTTTCTGTATATTAAACTTTCTCTATATTGGACACAATTTGGTGCATTTTTCGAGTTCGGTATATAGAGTGTTCACTGTAATATTCTTATCATTATGTTTCCAATCGTCACTATGCTTTTGTTATTATTATCCTCCTCGGTGCCCTTAAATATTGTGACCCATTAATCATAAGTGTGATCGATAACTGGCTTTAAACTATTGTCTCTAATTTCCCCTAGATATAAAGCAATTTTATTTTAGCACAAACAGTTCTCATGCAGTATTATTTATTTATGGCTGGCCGACCGACTACAAGTACTTTATTGCTCGTGTTCTGTGAACTATGGTTTTAATGATTCAGATGAACATCTGAGCCGTATCGGCGTCATTCCTATAAATATAGACATGTATCATTAACATTTATATTAATCCCACTACTCCTTCTGTTTCGTGACGCTTGCAGTTAAACTTGTATTGCGAATGTTGTGAAATGCATGTTCCGAATTTTGACGTTAATAAATAATATCCAATCGACTAGTTTCACACAATTCTCGTATCGCCTTTTGATGTATTTTTTTTTCGTAAAAAATAACTTTTGACTATGAAAGTTTCTCACAATCAAACTAAAGTTTTAAGCAAACTTGCCTCAGTACATTCTGTAATAAAATCCAATGCCGTCGACCCCAATCGAACAGTCTGTCCCAGTCGACTCGGTCTTTTGAAGCGTCACAGCAAAAATCTGTCATATTAACCAATCACACATTCGATTATACCAAAATGAAGAAAATTAACCCAGAAGCTCCAGAGCAAATATTTTATTTTTCAACTACAAAGATACAAAACATTGCACCAAAACTTATTGGAACAATTAACTTAGATTTGGCATCATATTTCCAGCCATGGATAAACTTTTGTTATTATATGCTTCTTGTGCCTTTTAAAATTGGGCACAATGGAAACATGTATTATCTTCGGACGAATACTTTTCAGAAGGTAAAATTTATTGAATTAATTTTTAGGACATTGTAATTTTGTAATAATATTATTTTCTATGTAGATTCTTTGTGGTATTCTTCACCCCATGATCTGCATAAATTCATACTTTGAGTTCCATGAGAAATTCGTTGAAAAAATTCGGCTGTATCCAGAAATTTTTATACGTGCTCTCGAACGTTTTAATACAATCTTATTTTGCTTCCTATTTTTCTACACTGTTTGGTTTAAAAAAGTATCCGTTCTTGGCATCTGTAATGTTTCTAGGACTCAAATGAGCGTTAAAAAGGTACTGGAGTCTTTGTTCAAAAAAATATTGCTACGTGGTTATTTCTGACAGTTGCATAATTATTGGCCCTTTTGTTTAGGTAAACCGTAATGTCACACTGTATTGTCTCGCTGTATTATCATACAGCCTCATTAGTTTTGTGACACTTGTCTTTGACCTTGAAAATTCAACATGGATAAAAGGGTATCAAAAGTTGATTAAAAAATTCCGATTCGAATATTATATGACACGATGTTTGGAGCTTCAAAGTGATGACATCCAAATTACACAGCTAACAATTCTTCTATCAACTTTGGCTATATTTTTAAAATTGGTCAAATGGGTCTTGATGGACTTCATAATTTCATTGACTGTTTTAATAGGGTTTGTAAGTTACAAACTCTCAAAACAATTCAAGGATATTTTGATGGAATCATCACAGATTGGGTCAGACGAAAATCAAGTGTGTGTGATTTTCAATATTTACAAAACTAAAATTCGTATAAAAATATCTAATGATATATATATTTGCTAATTTGAACTACACAGATTTTTCAGCTCTACTCTGAAATGGTATCATCTTTCAATAAATTAAACGAATTAATCGGACCCATTTTGGCAGTCGTATTCCTATTCATCATAACCTACTGTGCAGTCAACACCATCGATCTTTTGGATTCTGACGATTGGAGTCTCCCGGTCTTCATGAGCATTTATATTATATTTTTATTTTTTCCAATGGCCTTCTCTGCTGAGGCCCATCATCAGGTTGGGAAATAAACGATTTATTAAAATTTTCTCGGATTTGTAATCTGCATTTCTCTATCATACCAGGCCAGTTATTTCAAGACATGGTTGTTGTCTCGCAATCAAAATGGTGGATCTATGGCGTATTTATTTGCCTACTTGTCAGAGGTGGAGCAATGCAATCTAGCAATTAAGGGAGGAAGATGTTTCACAATCACGTACTCCTTCTTGGGAACGGTAATTTAAAAAAACACATTCAGACGATAAGCCATGATCACTATCATTTACTAATTGAAAATGTAATTTTTTGACAGGCATCAAGCGTCATCCTGACTTATGCAATCATAATGATTCAGTTTGGAGGAGGAAAGTAGACGACTTTAAATGTTACACCGAGTTCGCCAAATTTATCAAAATCTGGTGCTGGAGTGAGATCAATTGCCTGAATCATGATTCAATAGTTATCCTAGAATACTAAACCATTGGTGTATGTTACAAAATACTGTACTTCCATTAGTTTTTCAACTAAAATCGTACCCTTGTAGAGCCACACTTATCCATAGTAAATCTATCAACTTAAATTCCTTAGGTGTTTGTAAATGTCGTAGCGCTGACATAACTTCAATAATAAATAAACTATGGGTACACTTTATATCGAAATCATTCAAGGAGACATCGCACTTTGCGACACGACATTCATGTCGAAATTAATTTGGCATTTTTATACTGAGCCGTGAGTCTGCCGTTGCTGAATGGCAGTGATCATTAGTAAATTGGTAGTTTTTCTCTCGAAGCCTTTTTTTACAAAAACATTTCCACCAAGGGCGGGAGTACCGTGACGTGAACAGAAGACGCAAAAAAGAAGAGTCTGAGTCGCTAATAGTATTTTTGTTGGCTAAAACGACAAGTAGGTCAGTCAAGAAATTGGATCTCATTTAACGACCTCGCTAGTCTGCCCATTTGTTTGGTTTTTTATTGTTGAATATGTGACGACCTAGGACCAGGAAAGTAGGTCAAGAATACGTAAATAAAACATATATAACGGTAGTCGGGTTGGCAAAACTGTCCCCATTCTAGAATCAGAAATACAGACATGTCCTCCGAAAAACAGAACACCTTGCTAGACATTCCAAGAGAAATATTTTATTTCTCAAATACGAAATTACAAATCATTACACCAAAGGTTCACAAAATTCTTCATTTAGATTTGGGATCATATTTTAAACCGTGGCTCAACTTTGGCTACTACTTTTTCTTTATACCATTCAAAATTGAGTGGAATGGACAAACATACTCTCTACGGAAAAATTATGTTCAAAAGGTAAATGTTTTTTGACACATTGGAGGAGCTGATTCAAAATTCTTACTACAAATCAACATCTCAATTTTTTAACAGATCATCTGCGGAATTCTACACTCGGTTGTCCTGTTAAACTCTTACTTCGAAATCCATAAGGAATTTGTAGAGAAAATTCGAAACAGCCCAGAAATATTTATGCGAGCTTTCCTACGAATAAGCGTAATCTTCTGGTGCTCCCTGTCTTTCTATACTGTACGGTTCAAACAGGACTCGTTTCTTGTTATTTGCAATTGCAATATTTACAAATCTCGGCAAGGTTATCATTCAACACAAAAGACAAAAAATAAAGTGAGATTGATCATAAAAATACATTTATGTATCTGAATAAGTTATAAAGTCAAATATTATTACGTAATTTTGTTTAGGTGAATCGTTGGGTCTATGCTTTTTGCGTTGTCTTAATTTCTTTCAGTTTTTTCGCATTTGTGTTGAATGCTTTTGATCTTGAGAGCTCTGGATGGAGAATTGGAATTGGACTTCAACGTCTCATTCGAACGTTCCGATTCGAATACTACTTGACAAACAATCTGGAGAGTGGAGATGCCGACATTCCAATTACATTCTTAACAATGTCTGCCACAATGTTCGCTGTATTTCTTAGGATGTACGAATGGATTTTCCTCGATTTTACAGTTTTAATGAACATGATTGTTGGGTTTACAGCCTACAAATTGTCTCGACAATTCAAGGAGATATTGATTGACTCCGAGCATAACGGCGGTGACGATGATTACGTGAGTTGAGATTAAACTGAACCATAAAATGATTAACTGAATTAAATTAACAATTCTTGATAACCTTTAATTTTGCCGAAGATTTTGGAAACATACTCAACCTTGATTCAATTCAAAACCAATTTCGACAATTTGAACGCTTTGGTCGGGCTAATTTGTCCGGCTATGTTCCTTGGCATCATTACATTCTGTGCCATAGAGACCATCGATATTCTTAATTCTGACGATAGGATTTATCCATTTCTCATGACGGCCTATATTATATATTTTTACTTACCAATGATCTATTCTGCCGAAGCTTATTATCAGGTCGTATTAATTACAATTGTATTTTTACAGTTAATATACGGGTAAATGACCAATACAATGATTATATCTAGACAAGTTACTTCAAGACTTGGTTGCTGTCGCGTCACAAAACTTATGGATCTCTGAGAAATTTGAATGGTTACCTCTTGGAGGTGGAGCAATGCAACCTAGCAATTAAAGGAGGAAGGTGTTTTACCATCACCTATTCATTTCTGGGATCGGCAAGTTGTGCTTTCATTTTATTATTCAATTCAGTCATTAATATTTCGAAATATATTTACAGGTGTCTAGTGTTGTGCTGACGTATATTGTTATAATGATACAGTTTGGAGGAGGCAAGTGTGGCTCCTAGATTTCCGACCCTGCTGTTGAGGAAGTTGGAAGCTAGCACTTAGGAAGCTGTGCTGAATATACTACAGCGGACTCTCTATATAGCGAACTCGAAAAATGCACCATGTGTGTCATGTGTCCAATAAAGAGAAAGTTTAATATACAGAAAGTGGAATAACAAAGAAGTGTATGCAAGGGGAGTTCTCGCGTTCCTGACATTCTGGTCGATATAGAGAGGTGTACGATATAGGGGAGGTTGATATATAGAGATTCCACTGTACAGGATTCGTAGTAACATGTGTTTGTTATAAGCAAATGTTTAAAATATATTTTAATTAGTAAAAACTTGTAGAATGCCTTTAGGTGATATAAATTGACGTCTTGATCAATAAACATAAACGACATTGATGCAATTATTTTAATGACTATATAGCAAGTTTTTACTAGATTCGATTGGATATTCTACTAATAGGTGACTCATCGCATCTATTTCGAAAAATATACCTAACCGAACTAGCAATCTAACTTTATTTGATGTAATAATGAAAAGTTCCATTTCAGTTGAAACCCATTTCATTGAGTGTTCGTAATTGTGATTGGACTACAAAGTTAGGCTTATGTGTTCTACTACAATGAATAAATTATTCAGAATCCTTGCATACACAAGAACTTTCGAGTTGAAGGCAAACTGTTTGTAATACGATTAGAATTATTAAAAATTTGGATATGAAAATATTTCGATACTTCATTTCATTGAGTGCATTTCATTGTGATAATTTGTGTACCAACGAACTTTGGATAAATTACCCGCTTGTGAATTTGTGACACAGAATTGATAATTTGTTCATAAGACCTGAGTACATTAGACCTTTTCTGTCAAAAGCAAACTAGCGAAAAAGTGCCGAAGAAACCTTTGAACTTATCCTATTTGCAGCTTAAACTTGAAACAGCGATACAATCTCATCCCCATTTCATGCCATTGCATTTAATCATGATGCCGACCAAAAAATTTGAACCCCAGGTGAAAAGCTCCGAAAAAGTATTTTATTTCTCAACTCCGGAAAAGGAGGAAAACCTGAAGAAGGATTTACAAATAAATGATATACATTTGGCATCATACTTTCAACCTTGGATAAATTTTTGCTACTATCTTCTTTTCATTCCTTTCAAAGTTGAGTTTGATGGAACGGTGTATTACCTCCGAACGAATATTCTGCAAAAGGTACAAAGAATTAGGATTTTTTTGTTTTGTACAGAATCTACACTCTACTTTTTATTGGGTTGTATTTGTTAATCCACGTTTATCCACATATTATTGTTACTTTGGCAGATTCTCTGTGCGATTATTCACCCAATCATTTGTATAAATGCATGCTTTGAATTCCATGAGAAGTTTGTCGACAAAATCCGCCATAATCCAGAGATCTTCATGCGAGCTACTGAGCGTTTCAACCCAATATTGTTTTGTATCCTGTTCTATTACACTGTTTGGTTCAAAAGGGAATATTTTCTAAATATTTGCAACGATTCCAAACCATGTCAAGTTGCTAAAAAGGTAAATTGAATATAAAAACACGGTACGTACGTTATTGATTCAGAGATCATGTGAATATCCTTCTTTGTTTTCAGCTAAAGCAAAAGGTGACACTTTGTTGCGTAGCCGTGGTGCTTTTCAGTCTCACTACTTTTACATTTCTCATTATTGAACCTCAACGAGATAATTTCAAATTGACTGCTAAATTTGAAGAATTAATCCAATTGTTTCGCTTTGAGTACTATTTTACCAGAACATTGGAATTTGGACAACCATCCGTCCCAGTTACGACATTTACATTGATTGGAACAATGGTATCTCTACTCCTCCGAATATACAAATGGGTAATGATGGACTTTATGGTTTCGTTGAACGTAATCACTGGGTATCTAAGTTTAAAGCTGGCAAGAAAATTCAAGCAAATATTGATTGGTACATCTCAACTCGGGTCAACAACAGGCGATGATGCAGTGAGTACTGTTTTTTTAATTTTTAATTTACCTAAAATGTGATCGTAAAATAAATACTACCAAAATCTTTTTTAGATTCTTAAGATGTATTCCGAGATGACTAGCACTTTCAACAAATTAAACGATTTGATCGGTCCAATCTGCACCGTCGTATTTTTATTCCTGATCACATATTCTGCTGTCAATGCAATTGATATATTGGACTCGGATGAGTTTAGTATTGGACTTCTTCGAACGGGTTTCAGCGTATATCTCGTCTTAGGAATATTACTCTCGGCAGAGGCCCATTACCAAGTGATTCATAAATATTATGACGATATACAGTATTGTAATTAATCCAGCAAGATTTATGCGCAAAATCTTGACATGGTATATTTGTAGGCAAGTTATTTCAAGACTTGGTTACTCCTGCGTCATCAAAATGGTGGATCTCTGACTAATTTGACTGGATATCTTCTTGAAGTTGAGCAATGCAATCTAGCTATTAAAGGAGGGAGGTGTTTTACCGTAACTTACTCATTCTTGGGAACCGTAAGTGATACACAGACACAGAACATTATCGCTTCTAACTACATAGTAAGTGGAACGACTTAATAATTACTTTGTCCAATTCTTACAGGCATCAAGTGTTGTTCTGACATACGTAATTGTCATGATTCAATTCCGAGGAGGAAGACCTGATTCTATGAATTAAACAATGTTTATGTATTATTCAATTCGGACTCGTACACAACACAAAGCTGGAATACAATGTATTATGGAATTCATTTTATAAACGGAGTCTATTATTTTTATGCAATTGACATTAACGAGTTCCAGTGAAAAGACTCACGATATACTAGATAATTCAAATTAATTTTAATTTTTGTTGTTGTTCCAGTTTTCATTTCTGTACTTAGAATGATCAGCGTTCAAGGAATTTATGCGTGAAATAAGTGTTACAGTCTAGTCATTTCATTTGAAAGGCGCGATGGCCGCCCGAACGACCATTCCGAGTGCACTCGGCAGGTTGAAA
>JAQGCB010002749.1:0-10913 GCA_034698835.1 Protaphorura tricampata | reverse complement strand
TGTGATTGCAATCCCTTTGTACGCATTCGTCAACACAATACACATTAGGTAAATAGGGCCGAATGCAAGGAAATAAAGCAGTACGGGCTTTATACATTTAGACAATGATGGACTTTGTTCCAGTAAAAATGACACAAGTATGAGAATCACGCTATCGTGACTATGCTTTAAGTAGAACACCAATTGCAAGACGACACTACAAAACACCCAAGTGATAGCTAATCCTAGCCATAAGTTCCCTTCAAATGCAACAAAATAGCTCTTGAGTGAGAATCGGTCAGCACTCAATCCACTGCACGTTATAAAATTATATGCATTGCTCTCCAATGGATAAAATAACGAACCAGAGTACGCAATACGGTCGATTTTTTTAGTATGCATGAGATGAGGTGTATTGTAATATGACAGTACATTTCTATCGTGCGTTTTAAACTGTTTGAGCTCACACTTTCCGTCTCCATCTTCGAGTTCTGGAATAGAAATGGAGCAGTTCGGGAAATATTCTGCCATGTATGATGTCATGGTCAATCCTATGAATATGGATGGATTGGAACGCAGTAGACGAGCACTCAACTCAGAGAATGGATTTTCCGGAGAACGACATGTTGTAATCTCATCAAGCCTTCCAACACTACTACTTACGTATTTCGGATCGAGACCAGTAAAAAGCATGTTCAAACACGATGATCTCACGGTTTCCATACCCAGCCTGTCCATGGTGACTCTGGAAATTCTTCTAACGTACTTGTGCGACTCAGAAACAAATTTGCACTTATGGTGAGATATGAAGACAACTTCATATGAGTCTGAGTAATGGAACAGAAATGATGGTGGTAAAGTCGGGAGATACGAGAGTTCAAAATAATCAAAATAACGCGGATCGTCATTGTTTGGAGCAGAACTCTGTTCCCTTTGAATAACTTCTTGCACACTCCCTGAATAGATAATTTGTTTATATATACTTGTGTAGAACAGAGCGTCATTACCAATCAAACTCAGGATATTCTGATTCCAGTAAGTAATCGTGTAAAGCGTGGCCATTTCAAAGTGTTCTGGCTCTTCTGGAAATAATAAAGTAATGGCAGCGCACGTCTGTCCTTTAATGTGACCTTGTGCCCAGTCCTGAATGCAAGATTCCTCAAATTTCTCCATGTATTCGTCAGGGTCAGTGCAGACCATCTTGTAAGTGTAGTCGGGGGTGACAAGAACCACAGGCTGAAGAAGTGGGACCAAGTCAAGAGTCTTGTATAGAATTAAATGCGTGGAACAGAATTCAGTGTGTCCCAAAAATGGGTTTAAGTCAAATTCATCCGGAACAAAATTCTCTACTTCGGTTGACTCAACAAAACTGAAAGGTTCGAAACTCTGAACGAAGATGTTGAAGAACAATAGTATGTTGATAGCACACATTCTGTTAGAACTAAATTCTACAAAGTATTTATTTTTTTCTCAAAAGCTTTCGGCACAACACTAAATTAAAGTGTGTCAGAACTGTTTTACATAGAATTTAGTATCCCTCAAGACGAACACTTTAACAAATTGAAGGTTATGTGTGTACATTGAGGTACTTCTGTGTCGCAATCTTTTTACATTCAATAAATTATTCAAAATTTATTCCTAAGCATTCCTAGCTACACCAATGGAAATGTTGGTTCTGGAGCCCGCATTACTTTAAGAGGACTGATCCTCCATGAAATACCGATGTCAACCTTGTACAATGTACAACTCCTAGCAATAAAAGCTTTTAGCACATCACTAGATTATTTGTGGCGTGCTATTGGTTATATAGGATTTTGTGTTCCACAAGACGGGCCAAGCCACTTTGACAGATTGAAGCATTTATGTGGCATTTAGATACCTCTGTGTTTCTCTCTCCTTCGTATTCGATACGTTATGCAGAATTTAATCTTACGTATTCCTACTTACACCAAGGTAAGTGTTGGTTTTTGAACACGGAACACTTCTAAATAAATAATGTGCCTTCTTCTCATACTAAAATCAACCTTGTGGAATTTAAAACTGCTAGAAACAACAATAGTATTTTCATCACAACCATTCTGTCACAACATAAATGCTACAAAGTATATACATTCGTTTCAATATGCTCTCAGCAATAGATTATTTGTAACGGCGCTATTGTTTATTTAGGATTTTGTGTTCTTCAGGAAAAGCACTTCAGCATTCATGATCGAGCCCCGATATCCACTATGTATGAGAAGGAGGTAATGATTTATTCATAAGTAGTCCGTAGTCCGAATCTGTATTTTTAAGTAATCCGACGTCAGAACCGACATTCCCCTTCGCATAGGTTCCGATACGTAAGATTAAATTTTGAATAATGTATTGAATGTAAAAGAGATACGGACACAGAGACATCTCAATGTTCACATAGAGCCTTCTATTTGTTAAAGTGCTTGTCTTGTGAGATACTAAATCCTTGATAAAAGATAGTTCTGACAGACATTAATTTAGTGTCTCCTGTATGGATTCGTGTATGTATCTTTAACAATGCGGATTCAGAAAATGTTTTTGCACAAATCGGGCATGTGTAATTTTTCTCTCCTGTATGAATACGTAGATGTGATGTTAAGTGTGAAGACCGAATAAATGATTTTGAGCACACACGACATTTGTATGGTCTCTCTCTTGTGTGAATCCTTATGTGGTTCTCAAGATTGTTATAACGATGAAAGGATTTCGGACAGTTTGAACACATGTAAGGCTTGATTGCAGAGTGTGAAATTGCGTGTGATTTTAGTCTTGACAGCTGAAGGAATGTTTTAGAGCAGACTTTACATGTGTGTAATTTCTCCCTTGTAATGCTCCGGTCACTTTCCAATCTCTTTGTTTTCTTCAGTGCATCATGATTACAAACATCATCTTAAATAGTTAAGGAAAAGTCCTTTCTCAACTTCATGTGATGGTTGTCATTTCTCTGTAGGTGCAAATCCTGACACTTAATTCTCACCAAAATTTCACGCACCTGAACATTAGGTCCAAGTTTCCAATCTTGTTTCGAACTTTCGGAATATGTAGACAACATTTTGAAAATCCTGAAATAAAACGTTGTATACGTTGAAATTAATGGATATATTCATGGTAAAGACCTCAACCTTGTCAATTCAAAAGTGGTTGGAATCCGATAATGAAAATAAAACTGGGAAATGAAATAAGTTTGATATTTTAATATGCTATTCCGACTCAAATTAGAGAAGGAGAAGCTTCTTTGTACGACGTCTGAACATTATGTGATGAACTTTATCACATCTACATCCAAAGTTTCATTTTATAAAACATAATGTCGTGTTAGCTAGCTTCGATTTAAAAATGGTCGACATGTTTTTTGAAAATGTATTTAAAAAAATTCAAATTATTTTTTGGAAATATTTGGTAATCTTTGAAACAATCATTTGTATAATTTCTTTTTGAAATATTCGAATTTCTTTTCTCACTTTTTAAACAAAGTTCAAATTATGGAGAACTCTTTGTTTCTGACTTACACTGTAATTAAGAAAATCGCATCGAAATGAAATAATGTGAAAATTCCATGCTTTAACCCAAGAAAATCGATGTTTCTTGGAGTCCCCCGTTACAATTTGATTTTTCAATTTAATGAAACCATACCTACACTGCATTTAATCGGGAAGAAAATTGTCGGTTTTATTACTTACTTCACTTCAGCTTAGAATCGGAGTCCAAATCTTTCACTTCACACCTAGAATGATGATGCGCATGCGGCAAACGCCGCATTGCCACAAGGTCCGGCCCTGAGTGCTGAATATAGAGTCTCATTCTTAAAATTGAAAATCAATTCGCGTAGATACGATTTTCCCAATCCGTACGTCAATTGTAGACAAAATAATTTCTATTTGCATGTCGAAAGTCAAGAATTATCCAAGTACAAATTCTGAAATATATTTCTCAGTTTTTTGAAAATACCAAACAAAAATAGAATAATTTTCTTATATTAGGTGCGTTCGGATTTTTTAAAAAACATAATGAAAATAAAGTGACCAATAATCAAAAAACAAGGATTCTAATTGTAATTAGAACAAAGCTAATTCTAATTATACAGATTATTTAAACGTTCGGTCTTATTTACGGAAATAAATGAATGGAATCAATTAAATTGTGTGTGTACTATAATATTAGTAATCCATGTGTTACCATATTACATAAATAAAATTCAGTACCCTATTTAATAAAAGTCAACTTCATCATTATCCATCCAAATTGGTAAACCCAATTGACAAATATCTGGGTCATCACAAAATAAACCATCAATTTCTTTCCATTCTGATTTATGATGATCCAAATTGAATTCCAGAGTCCACTTCTTGGTCGTACGAATCCGTGTCCTTGGGTCAACTCCGAACTCATCACAATTAGTAGAAATATTCAAATGTTTTCTATTTCTATTCCGGAAGAAAGTAATTGCAAGTCCATCCAAATATTTTTGTGGTAATGCCTTGACACGTAAATAAATAAATAAATAAATAAACAAATAAATACGGGTATTGAAAGATTCTGTTACCAATTTTTAAATAGCACACTTACACACAAGTTCCTCAGCATTGGTTTTTGTTCAAGTACAAAATTCATTTTCTTCAAATGAGTCAATCTGGAGAGACCCAGAGAAATGAGGACTCCGAGTGCAAAGTCTAACCCAGGTGAATCACAATCTTCTTCAAATTCATAGGACATGAATTTAAATTCAAATGTCTCCAAATCTATAATATTTAAAATGCTTAATTTAGGAAATTGAAATTAAAATAAATTATTTGGGGGTTCGTTTTACCATTCAAATCAAAAATGGACGGACGACTTGGTGGTAATTCCAACCGAGACAATTCATCAACGCCAAATTCTTGAAATTGTTCCTCAATCCATTCAGATTCTTCTGGTGAAATTCCAACCAGGAATTGATTGATTTGTCTGATGTAAGCCAAAACTTCATACTCATCATTACTGTTACATGACACTTTGTAGTACAAATGTTTTAACTTTGGCCAGCAAATTGGTAATTCACGCAAATCCAAGAAGGTAAATTTAAAATTGTTTTCAATGTGAAGTTCAATGACGCCAGGAAAAGTGTAGGCCAATTCCATTGTGGGTCTAATCCCTCGAATATTTTGGACACAAATGGATGAATTTGACATCGGCATCCGCATAGGGTTCATATTTGGCGGCAACTGCGGCGCTACCCCGAATCGCCCGTGTTCACACCCAACAATCTCCAGGTTTCGTAACTTTGGAAATAAATAGCCAAATTCTTCCTTTGGGATTCTTCCAGAGCATTCGTGGAAAATGAAGGTTTCCAAATTAGGCATCCTTGGAAAACCTGTCATGGAATTCCATTGTTCGTGTGGAGTACCATGATTTGTCCGTCCATAAAAAGATTTCTCCGTGAATAAACTCACTGCAAAATATTCCAAAGTATTTGCTTGTGTTTGGATGAAGTCTAAAAGTACTCGACGAAATTCCATCCATTCAGGGTCATCCATGTATCGATATCCAACTGCACCTCGTTGACTGGATTCAATCAAAAGTCCTTCCAAACGTAATTTCTTTAGTTTGAGTCCAACAGAACACAAGGCATGGAGTTGAGCCGTCGTTATTTTAAATTTGATACAAAGTGTTCTCAAATTTTTAAAAGACAAACCAGACTCCAAAATGAAGGACTCGTAAAATCCGGCACTCAAGGATTTGAGATTTGGTGATGCTTGAAGAATATTGGACAAGAATTCCTTGGACGGGTTGCAAGTGTTATTTTTCACAAAATTAATTCCACTCATTGAAGGATTCAATTCTCCTGATACAATCACAACGGTTTCCAGACGTGGGAATTTGAATTTGACGTCATCATTTTCAAAAAGTCCTTCGTTTTCCCTATCTTCTTCGTCAATTTCTTCCCAAGATCTCCAAAGTGATAAACTTTTCAAATTCTTGGCACAAGTCTGAAGAATTTGTTTCAAATCTTTCAAGGATTTTCCATCATAATGAAATGATTGAATATTTTGACCATTCAATTTTAAAAATTCGTTGAGGTCATTTTGTGTGAGTGAAGAGTTGAGAAAAATCCGTGTGAGTGTCGATTTTTCTAATCTTCCTGCATGTAGTGTGGAAATCAAGTCCTTAATGTTGATGAGTACTCCCGTCCTTCCTCGCCCTCCTGTACGAGCAATGTTGTTTTGATCCGCCCGATTCGGATCGACAATTTTAACCAAACGGATACCCACGGATTTGTCTTGGATAATTGCATTCACTGCCAATTCATTCCAAATGTGTTGACCCACGAGTCGGTATTTGAACAGTGCGTGCGGAGATGAATTTTCACACAGACATGCCAAAACCTATTACAGACCGGATAAGAATCATTAGTGTAATGAGCGATTGGAATTCCAAACCAGGACGAATAAAAAATAATTAGAAATTGACTTACATTCGGAAGGAGAAATGGATTTTGTTTAAGCAACTCATGGTTTGACTCAATCCTGGATAGATTAGCTTGTTTCAATTGTTTACTTGGAATTGGAATTGATTGTTCATTGTCAGCGTCAGAATCTGAATCTGGGTCTGCAAAAGAATACGAAAATATATTATTATCAGTCATCCCATACACATACACCAAGGCACCCCAACAAATTGTATCAATTAAATTTAATAAAAAAATCGATACTCTAAAAATTCCACAAATGACGTAGGAATGTTCATGTCTTGGAAGAAATTAAATATGCGTCTTTATAATCATCGAATGAAAATTAGTTTATGTATATGTAAGGAATTTATTTTTGGAAGTCAAAATTATTAATTTATAATATTTAGTATGAATAATTGATTGACTGTCAAGTTACCACAAGTGTCGTTGGCTGATGTTGAAGATTTGAGGAACGTCTCTGTCACACTCCGTTTACGTTTTCTTTCAGCCATATTGTTGATTAAAAATAAAAATATTAAATAATAACGTGTGTGAAAACGATTTTCCTTTATTTTTGTACAATTTTTCGTACAATTTGAATTTGAAATTTTTTGACGGTCCCACTCGGCACTCGATGATTGAAAAAGCAAGGGAATGGAATGTCAGATGAAAACACAAACATACAGGGTGGCCCAGAAAGTATCAGGATTTCTCCACTACAGTATACATAGTAGGAAATACAACAGCGAATTAATTCCACACCTGAGCTTGAAATATTTGTTAATATATTTTTCTACACTTCTACTTTAATCCATTCGACAATATTTTGTACTTTCAAATGCACAAACATTAAACTAACGTTACCTTAAGGGGGAGATTTCTACATGGGTCTGAAAACATGTCTCCGAAAAAATCTAATTTCTCCGAGAGTTTTCAACGGATTGTCAAAGTTGATAACTTTTTGGAAAGCCAAAAGAAGGTCCCGCAATATGGTTGTAAGGTGTATTTTAAAAACCATTATTAAAAAATTGGCGGCTCTTTGAAAAAGGGTCTTTTTCAAACAGCTGCCATTTCGGCCGTATGGGCTATTGACCTTAGCCAGATAACCATAGAAAATCTGCAATCAACCGACGTAATACATATAAATATATATATTTGTGTTTTAATTAGCTCCTTAAGTTATGCTCATAGTACGCATCAACATAACACCAACCATACTAGTTGTAAGTTTGAATGGAATTTTCCTGATTGGCAAATCCAATTTTGTTTTCACTTCTTAATTTATTTATGAACATAAACAATTTCAATTTCTAAAAAAAAATGATTTTTGGACGCAGAGAGTGACAGCGTGACATATGATTTGAAGGTAAAGCCTGGAAAATTGAGTGATCCCAATCGGGACCCATAATGTATCAGTTTTTTCAAGGAGCGGAATAACAACAAAACTAATTAATATAACAAAAATAATTAACAGCACTAATTAATTAGGAAAATAATAGAGTTGATAGCTAGGTGACCTGATAATGGTGGGCTTCTACGTGTATCTAAGATTCAGTTAATTCTGACACGCTACGTTTTGCCTTCCTCAGAAATATTCTTTTACAATTTCACAATTTCTGAAACTTATATTCTGCAGAATTGAGAAAGAGAACGTGGAAAATTGTTTGACTTGGTTTAGATTTAAAGGTGTTGAGTCAATAATCTTGTAATCCAATATCTAAATTCACCACTGTGCGTCCAAAACCACACAAGACAATTGATTTAATTTTCTTTTCCTTTGATGGAGTCAATGAGAAATACAATTGAAGTCGAATTATTGAATAATAAATATCTAGCAGTGATTTGGGTTATGTGGCCTAGGTAGACGGGAATTATGATTGATTGATTGACATGAACATTTCATCTATTGAATTCCATTCAACCCTCACACCATACCCCATAAAATATATAAAAGTAATGAGTGGGTTCAATGTGTTCTGTAGATCCGTGATCCTTCTCCCTAAGAGTCAACACTTTGAGTCTGTCATTTTTTTCCATTCATTCCTAGTATTTCGAACTGATCTTTCATCTGAACAACTCGTTTCAAATTTTTAAGATCAGAGATGATGTTCAGGTTGTCTTTCAAAGTGGCGTTGGGAATATTATCTAACATCACCAAAAATTATCTGATCAGACAAGATACCAAATGCTTGTATATGGACACACAAGTTATATTTTACACAGATGATGGGGGGTGTAATAAGAATACGAAATCACAACAATGGTATTTTAGTGACACTCTCTAACCATTACAACTACAACTATGAACTTGGAATGAAGAGGGACAAATACGATCAGAAAATTCTCCTTTAAATTATTAAATTATTTTCAAAATAAATTACCATGTATAAGTCTCTAAATTTATGTGTTTAATCGATTCATATAATACCCACTAATTTGTGAATAATAAAATTCGACGCCTATCATTACATTGTTTCTTTGTTTCATTCAGTGTTCACTTACATGACAATTTGTTGGCACAGACTTTTCATTGTTTTGATTGTCTCAAAATTCCAAATTCAATCTACTTCTCAGCAGTGCCTACCCAGTATAATTGGCGGCTCGCTTCTAGATATAACGAATGCTGCATCTCTTCGCTCTATTTTAATTTGTCGTTCGCATCTGAAAAATGTCAACAAAATCAATGTAAACAAAATGACTGCATCTGACGGTGACACTGATGCTGACATTGGCATCATGTCATTCACAAGAAGTTGAAGAAGAACCGGCTACTCAAAGGGACTGTTTAGCTAATTAAACTCCTGGCTCAAGTCCTGCAGCATCTCAGTTACTAGTTTAATCAACACTAAATTTCATTGCTGGTCATACAAACCACAATTTTTCCTGTTCCTATTTATTTCTCACAAGGGATAGTCACATGTGTACCGGCACCCAAAACTGACATATTTTTTTCTAGTCCCCAGGCATGACCTGACCATGGATCAACTGAATTTCGTCTGTTGAAATCATAATTGGACCTCCCGGAGGTCAGGAAAGGTCATTTCCCGTGTCTCCTTATAACGGATACTTCCTTATACACGGTTATAGTATCCGCTTTTCGCTCCAAAGTCATTTCGCAACTGTTGACTCTCACTATTGCCCATTTCTAAACAAATATTATTAATTATTTTTAGGCCGCACTTAATAATTAGGACACGTTTGTACGTACCAGAATGTTTGAAGACTATAGTGGGAACGTGAACGAATACTAAATGTGAAGGAAAGCGTGTGGTCTATGCTAGAAACTGAAGAGCGGAGTCCGTGATCTCGAAAAGTCGTGCGAGTATTGAGCATTGAGTATGTGTGTTGACATAAACAACACAATGCATGCGATAGAGTGAATAAATACGATAAGAATAAGAATGTGCTCTTACAGTGGACTCTCTACATAACAACCTTCTCTATATCGGACACCTCCATATATCGATCAAAATGCCAGGCCCGGCGAATTCCCTATGCTTAAGCGTTACATGACCTTTCTCTCTATCGTACCTCTGTATATTGAATCTTTCTCTATACTGACCTGTTTTATTGACCCCATAGTGGGATTTCTTTCCATATAATGAACTTTTTTTCGTCATTACGCGTTAATACCTCAATAATTCAAAACTGCACTACGTTCTTGTTTCAACTCAGTTACGATTACAGTCAGTATCCTTTCAACAGTACGGAAACGCCACCAACTAACGAATACTTAATTATTTTTTAACTCCTGGTTGACTTTCAATCAGCCAAAATAACAAACGGGTGAACTTGACACTCATTCACCTAAGGACCTACCCTGCCGGTCTCCTTTAAAATTACCTTGAGTACAAGTAATCCATCTCCGCGTCCGCGATTGGTGAAACTAGCGAACAATGGTTGTCCAAATATGTTATAGACGACTAGGCATCCATCGGCTTGGTATACCGGTCTCGACCCCTTCCCAGCGTCGCTGTAGACCAATGGTCTGATGTTCCATTGTTGCAAGTTCCTTTGTATGTAAAGAGTTGACCATTCAAGAATCTCAGACCACCCAGATCTATTTTGCAGTCATAGTCATCCGGAAATGTAAAAAATTTATTGATAACGCACTCTCCATTCGTCAGACACACGAAGACAGTCAAAATGAAGGCAATTCCAATGCATGAGTGAGATGTCATCTGAAATTGTAAAAAAAATATTTCGAATTCGACAGAATTCTGTTAGAATGCACATTATCCATTATTTTGTATTATTACCGTGAAGTAGACGAGTGTTTATAGATTCACAGTATCTAAAGTTCACAACTAACAATTATACAAACACTATTAATATTTTGAACCAACCAGATCCATGATAGTAGTCGTTTCTCTCAATACATTAGATGGCACGGGGAATAACCTTTGATGACCTGCCACGGGTCAGAATTTCACTTTGACAAAAAAAAGGTTTTCGGACTCATCATTTGGATGACCCAAGGTACCCAAAAAGTTTG
>JAQGCB010002748.1:0-10916 GCA_034698835.1 Protaphorura tricampata | reverse complement strand
GTGTTGTGAGATATACATTTTGTCATAGGGTGGCTCAAAAGTTTTGCTAAATTTTTTTATTTCAAAATTGGAGAAAAGCAAGGTTAGCGAGTTGTTTTAAGTAGGTTTTTGGTAAAAGTGAGCAATAAATTCAATTTTTGCTAGATAGACATGCTTTCACTATACCCAACGGGCTTATGAAGGGTCCTGGCGTAGCCAGGAGTCTATGCTAGTTATGGATAAAACTGAACAATTTTTAAGAGGGGGAGTGTCTTTATGACTCGTCCGACCTTTATCGGCAATAGAAAAAGTTGAAGTCAACCAAACACTGATTTCAGATAATTGTTAACTTTTTCGCCGGAAGAAATGAAATTTATTTTCACTCAAATTATTCAAGAACTAAAAAGTTCGTCTGGTCTCGTACAATTTCAGTGCAGAATTTTGAATTTATTATTTTAATTTTATTTTATTGTAAAAACATAGTGCATTTTTTAAGAATAATTCACACAATTTCTGCAGTTCACGTTCACATAAGTGAACGACAAATATTGTCCTTACTTCCTGCGAGTTCCTGTTGTAGTTCATCGAAAGCAGCGAAAGTTGAATGTCCTAAAAAAAAAGTCTCATTTTTCTTTTACTTTTCTCTCTGTACATTTTACTGTGTTGGGATTGCCAGAAAAATTTAGATATGTATGCATTTGTTTAAAAATATTTCTGACAGAAATGATTTCCAAGTCATAACTTTGAGTTGAGTACAATCAAAAAGTGAAATTGTGAAAAATCCACTTCACTTCGGTCCAACTTTTCTCACTCAAATCAACTCTCACTTGTTCATTTCCCAAAAGGCTAACTTTTTCAGGGAATACATCAAAAGTTTCTTAGGTTTAAAAAAGTCACCAGCGTTTTTCATGCACCGACTAAGGTACATTCTTTAGAATTTACATTCCCAAATTAGATACAAAAATTATGGGCCGCCCCGTAGATATATCTATCCAACGTTGCGGCTTGTTTTCTTAACTTTCACATGCTCCAGTTCCATGCATCCATTGGAAAGCAAATTTGGATGGCGTGACGGAACGCACGCACGTCACGCTCACAACAAACGTCACTCTCGGCATTTGTCTTGTCACAGCAATCAGCCAAGCACTTAGCGGTTCCATTTTGGTCAGTGATCACAATTCACGTCACAAATGGTATCATTTGGGTCGGGTTGGGTTATCCGGCTCGGAACGAGTCCGATTTTTAATGTATATGAGTCCGAACCGAGCCCGAATCTATTACGATACTTGATTTGGCCTATGGATCCGCCCTATTCGAGATTTTCTTTACTAGTTGAGGTACCTTCTCTAATGTTGATTGAAACAAGCCCAGATTTTAAGACAACTTCAAATACTACTAGGCAAAATTTTGAAGTTATAAAAAACGACCCGTTCCGACCTAATTCATTCATACCGTTGCGTTACCGTACCGATAGCCCATAATGGTTACGTTACGTTACGTGTATTGCGTAATCGCGTGCTCGTCTTACGTTTACAATTTATAACTCCGGAAATAACTCCGTGTACAAGCACTTTTACTTTTAGTGAAGCTAAATTTGTTGGCACTCATTCTTCTTCTTCTTTTTTTTCTGACTCCTACAACTTTGGATTTTTTGTCTGTTTGATTTTTGGATGGATTGAAAGTGAACATGAGAGAATCCTCATTCTCTTTCTCATAGAATAGAATAGAAACTCAAGGAATGAAATGAATCCGTGTCATGAATCCATTCTCTTCTAGAGTACAGTGGGGCCATTTGCTTCAACTCACATCATTTTTAGACCTGTCAATCCCAACTCAAAATAAATACTAAATACATACATACTACGTGTAGTTACTATGTACATACTGCTACTACTCCAATTGACTCCCATAAAACGGGAATGGATTTCTAAATTCAGAAATCCGAATTGGGCCAAGTAACGTTATCCGAATAAAAAAATGGTGCAAAAAAAACAGAAGGAAAGTGTGTCATTCCTAATATGCTGCCTAAACGGTCCATGGCTGCCGTAGGGCATGGGTGCTCTGCAGCAACAGATTTTTTCGGACTCAACAGCGCAGTCCCACTTTTTGCATGTATGAATATCTCCTTCCTAGAATTCTCACAGTAAAATGTATTAAAATTTGTAAATGTCCTACATATTAGCACTCAGGATTAACAGCTAAACCATAAACGCATTTTTTTGTACAGATTTTCTATATGAAGAGAACGTGTTTCTGATTTATCCGAATTTTACGAGTTGTGTGCGTGTGATTCGGATTAAAAGTTAAAAGTAGCCCAGTGTCAGTCAGCCAGCCGGTGCCAGTGTCAGTCCTTTGCATATACGCATGCAATTTAGGTGTGATTGAGAGGGCGGGGGAGTAGAGTAGAGCTAATTTTACTCACTCTTATTTTCACTTAACTCTGGAATTTGACAAAATTTATGAAGGACCGAATTTAATTTAGGATGAGGGCAAGTGTGAAATCAAATCAAATCAAATGAAATGAATTGAACAGCTGGGTGAAAGAAAAATTCTGGTTGAAAATGAGTCTCCAATCGCGACGCGACATAATATTGAGTCCAGAATTCGACTACAGGGTTCCAAATAGATTAGAAATTGCACTGGGTAGTCAGTTGTAATATACTGTGTACATTTTTGTTTCCTTGTAGCTGTGCTGGGTAAAAATATGTAGGTACTGGTATTCAGTGAGACATGGCCTTTGTTGATTTTAATCATAAATTATTGAATTACATGGATCTAGCCATATCTCTACACTTCACTTCTCTCCATCCGTCGTTAATCTCCCGACTGACGCCCTACGTGTTACTTACTCGTTTTCTTTCGAAGATATGTACATATTTTTGGCAAGAATACAACTATAGAGAAAATATACACAGCACAGTTCGTGTGTATTTTCCGTCTACTGTAATGCATGTGCTTGAGTGACTCGACTCGACGTGCATCCCATTCCCATTCGATATTTGAGTAAATCATTTCTCACTTGCATCTTCATTCAACTCACCCCCAAAAAATTCCTCAATAAATAAAAAAATAACTTATGATGTGGGGATGTGCGTCAATCCATTAGCTTCTGGTCGTAGTGTGTATGCCGGCACGGCGTCTCAAGTCTACAGGGTGGTTCATGACTATAGAAGTTGGTTGACTATATTTTGGGGGATAGGACAGATGTCTATGACACACGAAACACTGTCACATATCTTTACCAAAAGTTGACAATTTTTGTCATCGTACAAATGATTGATGAAATAAATCTTCCAGGAACGAGAGAGAGAGAGAGAGAGTATAGAATCTTGGGATTTGACCTCAAGATTGTGCACATCTAAATGAAAAGGATTGGGCGTCCCACCCAAAATGTCAAAGAATTATCCCGAGAAATCGAAGTGAGCAGTTGTAGTTTACTTACTCTATTGGTAAAATTACAGTAGTACAAAAGTGCGAAAAAAAATTGGACTCACGATTGGGGTCAAATCCTGTGATGAAGTATGGACAGGGCTGATATGCTGTGGACCCTGCAGGAGTCTCATCCCAACAAGACCATCCGTCAAAGATTCTTGGACAAAATGATCCTGAAAGTAACAAATGTAAAAATTAAGAAATATTTCGCTTAATCAAAAAATGTATTGAAATTAGTTTTTAGAAGCAGAATTCTGGATGTAATTAATTAAATATTTCGGTTTCAATTGAACCAAATATGGTAGCTCGCAACTTACCAATGAAAATAATTACATAGTTCTATTCTCATTCGCAATAATCCCAATTTTTTTTTAATCCTCTCTCTAACAACTACCACGCATTGCTGCCTTTGCCTTGCCTTATACTATCCACAATCCAATTCATTTCAGACTAAACTTTGGCGTGGAATTCCCATTGCGGAGAAAAGAGAAGATTAAAATTCTTCATGCATACTAATTTCCACAATATTAATCCGTACATATCTCATATCACATCTGCGATACGTACATGTACATAACGACACAATACGAACGACTGACAAGGAAACCGTTTTATATGTAAAATTGAGTATTGAATACATAATTCAAATAAGTATTCAGAAAAAATTTTGCAAAAAAATCCTAGAAATTCTTGACCATCGTATTCGCATCGGTTACAGGATGTTAAAATTACAGAAAGTTTGAAGTAATTATTTCCAATGATAGTTTTGCGTTTTGCATGCAAATAATTTCCTTGTTAGTCCCATTCTCATGCGTCATGCCTGATCATTTTAATTTTCCATATGAAATCTCGGAATTTACAAAGGAATCCAAGTCTGATGGATTTATGAGTGAAACCATGTGGAATGGAGTCTTTTTCGTATCATACGCTCACGCTCACGCCCAACTGGTTAAAAATATTACAAAATAATTCGGGGCCAACACATTCATCAAAAGAGAGAAAAAATTCGGAGTTTCAAATGTGTGTCTCTTACATCTACGCACATATGACAAATAGGGTGGTTCATAAATGTTTAGTCCATTCTACTTCGTCGGTATGAATTACCCGAAAAGCACTCACTTTCATTACAGTTTGTGCGAATGAAAAAAATTCGCCAAATTTCCGTACATGCGAGTGAATGAGAACAAATCAGTCTGTCCGGTAATTTCGGTTCCAGGTTCCGACCTCAATCAGTAGTCTCTCATTTGACAACACTAACGGGTAGACTGTCACTGTCAGGGCCGTCGTGAGTAGAGTCCGGTGTCCAATGTCCTATTTACGACACTCCTGGGACACAAACATTGTTTTTCTTGGACAAATCGACAGAATGGTTATGTGGGAATTAACGGACTTCCAGCTGACAGGCAGTCAACACAACTCAGGGTTTATTTACAGGGTGGTTCATAAAAAAATCGGTTTGATTTCTAATAATTGTACCCATTATGAATTTTCGGTACATTTTTCTAAACCTAAGGTGAGAATCAGTCAATTTCCACAAAAAATATCCGCCTACGCATCATACGCCTACGCGGCTCTTTGACCAAAAATTACGATACAAGTAACGTTAATGAAAACGATCATTCTATTTTTTAAAGTGCAATTTGCGGAGTGCGTCACTATTTTATTTGAATTTGGCATCTGATGGAAAGGTTAGAGGCGTTTGATTCATGGATGTCGTACAAAAACACAAAACTGAACTCTTTCTTAAGATTACAATCTTAAGAATAAAAAAAATCCAGGGAAGTCGTAGTAAAAGTGAAAGCGAAAGTGACTGGTGAACCACCACCTCCCCTCCCATTTCCAGTTTCCTTTATTGCTCAGACCTTTTAGCAGTAACGGACGTTAGTTAGAGAAGAGAGCAGAGAGGACCCGAGTAATTAATTACACTCAAAGAAGATTGAAAACTTGGCAGGGGGTTCTTCTCTCTTGAGTAAAATTTCAAACAAAAAAACAAAGATCCAAGTCTGCTGCTTTGCTCTAGTACTTGTTTTGTTTTGAGTGGAACGATTGAGTTAGTACAAATTGGTCCATTATTTGAAAATAAGGACTTTGTTTGTTGACCAAAAAAATGTAATGTATGTAACTCACACACTCAATTAAAATCCCACTCTTTGGTACAAACAAAACTATAATTCTCATCATGGCGGTTCAAGTCAGGGCTATTTGGGCGTGGTGCGTTATTCCCCGTTTTTTTCACAATTTCATCGCTATAAAAAGTGTATTGAATAGCAAAACAATTTTTTTTTGCATTGAAAGCGCACTTGAATACTTTTACAAAAGAATGTAATAATTAATACTGAATAATCAAAAGTAGGCGTACGTACAGTATGTAGTGAACAAATGTGGATCAATTAGTTTTTGGATTTCACGCGTCAGTCTGGAAATGCAAATGAAGAGATTGAAACTAGAAATGTAAAGTACGCATATAAATTAAAATTCCCTATGCACAATGCACCTGTACGTAAATTATTTCTTCTTCACTGAACCGAAATCTTCTTTGGTTGTTGTTGTTCTCAACCTAATTAAACTTGCGAGAACGCGAACGTGACTAGTCAGCCTAGTTACTGAAACGTACGTAAGGATATTGAACATGGAAGCAAATATTTACAGGTCGTGACATTATTTTAAATTAGAGTACACATACAGTGTGTAAGAGCACCGCACCGGGATCTCAGGTACACTGGGACGTGGGACCCTGACTCGGATAACCATCCAAGTGTGCGAGACCTTATTTTTATCCAGTCCCCGAGAACTGACCTCAAAAAATATTTAAAAAGCAATAATAATTGAATCTAAATCGAAATTTTTCGACATACAAGTATTTGGTGAGAAAAGTGTGTATGATTTCGATTTCACACGTAATGTGTACTTTTCTGTAAGGCAAATTAGGTAGTTGTTTGAAGCTACAGAAAACATAGTACAGATAAGTTAGTATAAACAAATTTAAATTAGATGCACACAAGAATTTCTTTTAAATCTCTGGTTGATGTTCAATTTTATAAAACTTGGGAGAACGTGTCTCCTCATTGAAACGTGAGGTTATTGATCATGGAGGCAAATATTTACAGGTCGTGACATAATTTCAAATTGAAATCCTCCGCTCAGTGTGTTCCATTATAATTTCCATTTATTTTGTACTTTTTTTTTATTCATATCTAATTGGTAAAAAATTAATTTCTACTACAGAATCATCGTTCGCTCTGAAATTAAGAACGTCAACGAACTAACAGGAGATGTTCGTTTGAAACAGAGAGTAGAGGAATTTCTAACACGCGCAACCTATCACCTGTCTATTTCGTTTCCTAATAGCTTTGCTAATAAAATTTAAAGTCACTGGTGCTTGAGTCAATTGGAAACGACAATCGTCCAGGAATTAATTTTGTTTTTAGTTCAGAGATTGTAATTCAAATCTCGTTTGGCTTACTTTTCTTAAAATTTAGTTTGACAAAGCCAACTTAGTTAGTTCCAATTAAAAGATAATATTAAAATGTAAAACATTATATCTTCATCGGAATCAGTCCGCATTTAAAGTTATGCGATTTTTGTGAGACAATTCTCGGGTTGTAGATTTTTACAGTGAGGTACATAAGGATATATGATTTTTTTTTACTTTATTGAAAAAATGCACTGGTAAAGTTGTTTTCTATACAAATTTTCGGTTAGACGTGACTTCCGACCAAACTGACTTTACTGACGTCAATTCATCAATAACAATTAATTTTTGTCCTTTAATTGAATTTTGACCACACGTGTAATTGAATTTGACTTAATTCTGGTGCATTACCTGTTGTGTTGTCCGTTGGAGATACTGAGGATGTCGATGTGTTCTGAAAACAGAGTAATCGTCTCTCTAATTTGATGAGATCCACTTCAGATAATTCAGGAAACTCTTCAGTCTCAAACACTGGTGAGTCGGAAGGGTCCGTTGTTAGATTTGTCTCCATTGTTATCATTTCTTCACGTCATACCATTACAGTTCAAGTGAATTGAGTGCCGGGAAAAGTCGGTGAATAATTAAAATCTGTCCTCACAGCACACGCACTTCAGTTGACCATTGACACTTGAGAGAGAGAGTCGGAATTGTCAAATACTTTCCACCCACAACAGTTTGATTGAAATGATTGAATGAATGTCTTGTAATCACGCGGATGGACTCCAACGACTCAACGCTGGAATATTCCGGACGAGGCTACTGCTACCTTGGACCTATTCAGAGAAAGTAGTCCACATTTTATTTACTTTTGTCACTCAAAACAATTAAAAGTGATGAAAAGTGAACAAGTGCATGTACAGGGTGGTTCATAGTGTCCAGGTCGCAAAACTCAACAAGAAAATATGGAACCTCTGCTAAAAATGTATGACCCACCCTGAGCACTATGTCGTACACAACAGTATATGCTCTAAGCTGAGGAATCTATCCAGGTCGCATGCATGATTCATTTCCCCTAAAATGTTTTGTCCTAAACTCAATATTCCACATTTCCGCTAAAAGCAGAACGTAGGTACATTAAATTTCAGGAACTCGCTTTTATGAGCACAATTCATTCAGGAAGGAAAAGAAACTATTAGATTCAATTTATTTATTTGAGAAATATTTTTAATATTTTATTAAAACGCTCAAGCGAGCCGAGCGTTCCCATTTTCAACCGTGCACTCCAAATAATTCCATAAAAAACTCCGCCTAACTACTTAGTAGTTGTTGAAGCACAAAAATATGAATACCTTTATTTCCTCGGAGTACAATTCCAAAAATTCAGTCAAATATTAAAACTTGTTTAATTTTCCCGAGGAAAATTCACATATATGTAAAATATGTAGTGCGTGTGATCCCCCAAATAGAGAAACACAAACGCTGACGAACTCAAGAATCAAAATTCTAACATTCCACATTAAGTTTCTTCTAAAAGTAAAAGTCAAAGGAGACGGAATATTTCGTAACTCATAACTAAGCGTTTTTGGTTAAAAAATGTATGAAGTAGAGAAAGAGTAGCCGCGCGGTTGGGGAAGGAATGTCAGCTTTGATGGAAAACGTCATTTCTCAATTCTACTCTGTTCTTCTGTACTCTGTTATTTACTAGCTCAAGAAAATCTAAAAAAAAATGATGTAGACATTTCTTCAACAACAACTACTACATACGCATACGTATCCGTGCTGTGCTCATGCATGTAGCTCATGATGACGTGCTCTGAATTTTTCAGCCTTAAGCCAAAAAGCAAAATTGAACTGACTCCGTTAATATTTTACTTTTTGTGGAAAACATGTCAAGTCAGGTCTAAGGCCTTAGGACACACTACCCGTCTGATAAATGAGATGGACAGGTCCTTCCTTCTTTAAAAATTTTTAATGTTGTAAACACAACATAACTTTGGAAAACGATGACGTGCGTGGAGCGCGGGGGCTAAGGAACCCTGAAAATATTAGATTTGAAAAATTGCCAAAACAAAATAAATCGCATGAAGACAGGGCGGTTCATACTTAACGTTCAGGGTTACTTAGAATATTCTTCGTCCGAATGCAAACAATTTCGATTTGAACTGGCCGGATTATTCGGATAAGAAATTTAAGGCTCAAGCCAATTCTGGTTGAGTAATTCTTGAGATGACACTTTGGAAGATTGACAAGGACGATATGCGGGGGTCCCATGGGACATAAGATTATTTGAATCCTTGATCTGTCAAACTAAAACTTTTTCAGTTAATTCGGATTAGAAAATAGACACAGAGACAGAAGAAGTGCGAAGGAAATCCAATATAGTCTCGTGGGAAGAAAAAATAAGCAAACATATACGTACAGTACAAAGGACACGACGTTCGTGCCGTGCTGTTCGTGCTACTTTCGATATATTTGTAGGACGTGATTTTTATTGGAAAAAAGTAACTTTTCTATTAAAAGTTTCACAAACTCAATTTTAAATAACGGAACGCCTCGCCATGCCCTGCCCTGCCGTGCCATGGTCCAAATTCTGTACCTCTGTAATTGAACTAATTGAGAAAAGCCATTTGATTAGTGTGTCCTGTGGTACAGCGTTGGAAAAATAAGAAAATCTAATAATCCAATCAAATTCTGAGACAGACAGATTAAGTAGATCTCGTCTGGCAAAAATGTCAATGGGTTGGGTCGTGAGGGCTAATTAGGAGTAAGGCAGGAGTTGCACCCGATTAGCACAATCATTCCGTCCCTTAATTCCCATATACTAGAAAGACAGAACCTTAAGTATATTTTAAAAGAAATGTCAGGACCAGCAACTGAAGGTAAAACCAGATGCAAATATTTTCTAAATCCAGCATTCAAATGGGGTGCAAGTGCAACACCATACATGCACGAATACATTTGGGGGAACTTTCCAGTTTTCTGATCCTCATATAAAACCCAGATCATATTATTTTGAATTCAAGGTGTGTAAAAATCCTTGGAACTCCTTGAAGTACGTATTTATTTATGACATAAACAAACGTTCGTGCATGTGCATAAATGCGTATCAATTAAATGTACTAATATATGGAGTGATTTTTTCAATATTTAATAATTACGCAGTGAGTTCAATTATAAGACGTAACTTTGAGTGACAGAGATGTAATGTTGGGATTTCAATCAGGCGTCAAATTTCATTCTATTTCTAACTAGGTACACAATAAAGTGCGTTTAATTATTTGATGACTTATGTGGAAGTGATCAGTGTACTAATTAGCATGCAACGGCAAATAAAAGAAATAATTTTCCAGTGAACAATCTAAATCATTTAAAAATCACTCCAAGAGTAAATCACTGGTTTGAAGATAAAGTGTTTCTCCGAATATAAAATTCAACTAGTAAGTCAAGTCATGTCAGCTGGTGAGACAAAAAAGTATATCCTGTTTACAATTTATATCATTTCCCTTGAAACAATTCTTCCAGAGCAGAGCAGACAAGTCGAAGACAAATTAAAATGAGAGCAAGGCAACAAATACGTGTAGTAACATATAAAAAAAATCTTTGAGCACTTGCATATTTTACTTGCTCGCTCTTGGGCCAACGTAATATTCCATTTCTTTCTACGTCAAGCCATGCATGCGGAAATGTATTGTGACCGCGACTCATACCCATATTCATACGTAAACGTAAGAAGTTCATGGCGATTGACTGGACAATGCATGCAACGCAACGTGCACATCAAGCACTAATACTGGATCAAATTAACTGTGTTAGAATCTGAATTATAATTCTAGAACTCTCATTTCATTTCATTGCCATTGTCATTGCCATTCCCTTGTCAAGAAATTCAAGTTTGACATTCCGTGACCTTTCCTTGGAAATATGAAATGAATCATAAACTTTCATTTTCAAGAGCAACTACGAGACTTTATGCGTTTCAGTTTTAGTTTAATTGACTTTTGGGTAATAACCAATTACTCGATTAATTAACATTAAAAAGATACCCTAATGTCCAAAATGTGCACAAAACTAATTCTTTGTTACGATTTTTAAT